>BMAW01109938.1:27664-63443 GCA_019974015.1 Nephila pilipes | reverse complement strand
CTGTTTCAGTTGCATGTGCTATCTAGTATGAAATTGCTTTCTTCGGGATATGGTTGTCTTGAGTTAAAATGTTGAGTTAGCTTCCAAAAATTTTGGAATCTGAGTCGAAATTATAAGATTATAAAATCCTTATTTTTCTCTCTATTAAGAGAGCAGAGATTCTTTTAATTTCAGTATATTGTTCAGGTTCGCTCTAAAAAGCGGTTTCATTGGATTTCTTAGTCTTGGGGTAATATGTACCTTTTTTTATTCAACAGGGTTTTAATTAAAGATACATGCATAAAGGGGTGGGACAGTTTTCAATTATTTCTACAGACTGCGGACTCTCCTGAGTAAAAAAGATATGTTGAAGAAGACAAAGCAAAATGCCTCAAAATCATCAAAGATTTGCAATTAGTGGAAGGAGTTTCAAAAGATATCTCAAACTATAACTTTTGAAGCAGAACATTTTTACTAAGCACAGTTTCCTGTCTCCCTTTCACTTTCAAAAAAAATAGGTAATTGATCACAGCCGATATTTTAAAGACTTTCTTACTGAAGAAAGATCCACCACGAGCATCGTCACTTTTGTACTCTATCTATAAGAGAGAAACGTGTAGGTAATCTATCACTAAGATAATAAGATGGGCGAAATCATCAATCAAAAGTTTGCCAAGTTAAAGTCATAGTCGCCAAGTTAAATAAGGTAGAACACCTTTTAGGTTGTTGACTGCACTGTCCCAAGTAGGTGTTTATCAGGTGTCCCCAAATAAAATATCATTTTCAACAGATAAGTCAAACTGATTTCTGGAAGGTTAATTTGGTTAGGAGGATGGTATATTAATATACTTTCCCCATCAACTTAATATTTATGCGCTGCATTTCCAAATCTGAATTGTTAATTTTACTGGGATAATCGCATTGTAATAATTTACAAACTCTCTCAAAGAAACCCAGAACTTTAACATCCTATGTATTGCCTATTTGACCATAGTATTGACACCTTAGTTCTCAACTCTGTTTCTTCTGTATTATTTTATCTAGTATCTTGAAGAAAGAATAATCTCAATCTCATCAGTTTCTTTAAACTATAATAGCCTCGTTTAATCCTTGTAGCACTGATAGTAAATCCATTATTTTTGCATTGTGAATTTTTTGGGATTTAAGTTGTATTTATGAGGAGACCATCGATTACTTTGACAAGGGCCTTTACCAAGCTCTCAACGCACCCCTGATTATTTTGAACAAATAGTGTTGCAGTATGATCTATGGTAGAAGAAAGGCCTACATGGTAAGAAAGGAGGTTCAGCTTCTATAGAGCAGAAGATCCGAAGCACCCGGAGAGATCTTGGCTCTTTGCAAGTAGATTTTAGATGGACCATAGGAATATTCTTCATGTTGTGTGCCTATAAAGGAATATATCTAATGACATCACCATTTCAGTAATGGGACACTATTACCGATGAGCAAGTCATAAAGACTTCTGATGGAATTGCATCACAAAGTCCTGACATTAACATCACACTGAGAAAAACATGATGCTTACTGGTGACGAGACCGTGAGTTTTTGAACCTCTGTAAAGTGCAAGTGATGAGGATGACTCCTAGGCGCCGTCACCAAACTTCCATACCCCTTCTACGAGACGATATGGGACCTTGACCAGATTTAAGGTCAAGATTTAAGATGCATCAACCACGCTACACGATGGGTCTTTAGTGACATTAGGCCTCGAACTCAATGAAACCAACGCCGACCATTAATCTACGACCATGACCACTTGATTTATTGTTATCATCTTCAGGACTTAAGGGAGTAAAAAGTATTTCTAGGGATCACTGTGAAAAAGAAATCCTTTTTTTAAATTTCATTTTCTTATTCATCTCATCGAAATGAAATGAATGCAAAAGTCTATTAAGAAGTATCCTTAAAAATCGCAAAGGGCTAAAATATGATGATAAAAGGTTTAAGATGTTCAGTACGTAAATATTGATGGACAATATTAAATGATCCTCAAAATTGAAAATAATTACAGGAGTATATTAACTTCACATTTATTTAATCCACACTCCAATTTGAATTTTGGACTTCTAGTTAGATGCTAGATGGGATAGTATGTTGTTCAATAAATAAGGTTGGTTGAATATAAAATGATATCAATTTTCCAATCAAATTTATTTCAATTATTCGAAAATATCTATTGTAATAAATATATATCATGAGTATTTGTTCAGTTAAACAATTTTGAAAAGTAGCTGTATGATACTTTTAATAATCCCTATTCGATGTTAAAGCTCCCATTTACTTGGATGTAGACAGGACCTTACGATTATTCCGTTCGGATAGGAATTAAAATTCTACCTCCCCCTGTTTAAATGCAATAAAGTGCATCCGTAGCGCAAAAAATAGTGTAAGCTTCTGTGGAACTACTAAGGGTGTTCTAATAAAAAGGTACGAAATGTCGTAACAACGTAAGAGTTAAAATATTTAATTATTTTCTATGGGAGAACGTAGCTAGACATCTAGGGATGCAAATGGAGTCACCAGCGTGGATTGGAGCAAGCGCGGGTGCCCACTTGTGTAGGAAAGGAGCAGAGGCTCTTATAAAGAGCATCATACAATTGACGTGGCAGAGCATGTGATGACATGATAGAGTTCACATTGAAAAATTTGACGATTGAGAAGCAGCGAGGCGTTATCCGATTTTTAACTACGGAAGATGTTAAACCGGCCACTATTCATCGCCCAGAGATGGCCGTATACAGGGTCTATGTGTCTTACAAGTCAGTGAAAAAAATAGAGTGCCCGTTTTCATGCAGCTCGTTAATGTTTGTTGATGTTGATGAGACCAGGCCAGGCAAACAGTCATCACGGCCGATCTCATCGACAAGGTGGACGACCGAGTAGGAAGTGATCGGCTTGTCACATTGCGAATGTTGGCGGTAAAGGTGAATGTTGGAGTTGGAATAGTGTGGACAATAGTTCACGACAGGTTACGTTATCGGAAGGTGTGTGCGCAGTGGTTTCCGAAGCAACTCACCATCAACAAGAACTGTGATGGGACTAGCACTTCAGCATTTGTTCGGTATCAAAAGAACACAGCTTTCCTAGTGGATCGTCAGAGGTGAAGAAGAGGTTGGAGGGCCCTCACTACGATCCAGAGACAAAGCGGAACAGCATGCAGTGGAAGCATGCGTCTTCACCCCTCCCCCCCTAAAAAGTTCAAAGGTCGTGGCGTTCACAGGCAAAGTTTTGCTCACTTTCTTTTTCGACGTTAAGATCGCTACTGTTGAATTCCTTGGCGGAAGAAAGCTTATAAGCAGATATGTGCTGTGAGACACTCGAAACCTATCCCGGTCTCAAGACCTATCAAGAAAAGATCTGGACAGAGCATTTGGACGTGCGTTGTCATGGAGGAGAACCAGCTCTCTTTGAGGGCCATCTCTTGATGTCTTGATAGGCTTCAAGAACAAATTGAGGAAGACTACTAAAACGTGATTCTCCCCATGCTTACACTTTCCAAATGTTTCCAGAAACTCCAATAATGGGATCTGGTGGATTTGCTTTCAAAATGGTAGAATAACTATTTGAAGTTTTTCCATGAAATTTTTGTTTTACCCTCCCAAAGTTAAGTGTTGTGTACATTTATATTGCATGACTTATTTTTCTTTTACAAATATAGGACATTTAGGGGAATTTACGGGATGGTCTCCTTTGCAATTAATGCAGATTATTGTATAGGAGCATTTTCTAGAGTAATTGATACTACAATTAACGCATATTATAGGTTTGAGGCAGAATCGGGATTGATGGTAGAAACTAAAGCATCTATTGTATTGTCGGGTTTTGTCTATAAAACTTTGTATACAATGGTTAATAAACCAAAGCTTAACTGTTTCTGGCATATTAGAGCCAAGAATAATGATTAAGATATGGGAAACCTCTTGATGACTGCCGGATTTTATGAAGCGACGCATTTGAATTATTCCTATATCGTTATTGAGCTGTAATTCAGATGCCAAATCTGCCATTGGTACATTTATTGGTATTCCATGAAGAAGAAATAGGTATGTGAATCCTTCTCGTAAATACTGACTGTTACCGGTACATTCAAAATTTCTTCTACTCGTCGAATTTGAGCTGCGCAAAAGGATTTTGAGGTGCTAAACCTTATTTTACCATTTCGTGTGAATGACATGTTATTAATGTTAACATGACTGGATACCTTTTATCTTATTTCAAAGTGCAAAAGCTGCGGGTTCGATTTAGGTATGGTACAGGATCGTTGTTTATTCTCTTAATGTTATTTAAATATTCAAAAAATTTCATGTTCCCAATTCTTATCAAAAGCTCTTTGTCACTTTTGGGGTATTTAAAAATTCATTATCTCCTAAATCCGTCATAGTTTCATTAGTTATGTCGCCCTGTTCATCTGTATTAGATATCCAGAATATGGAATGACTCAGTTTGAATCTCCGCCAAAAACCGAAGGGAAAAAGAAATTCTTTTTGGTTAACTTACCAAATAGCAATTTATAAAGGGAAAAAAAAAAAAAAACCCAATGGTTCCTGTTTTTTAGAAGTAAAAACTAAAAGTTATGCAATGAAAAAAAAAAATTCCTAAGTTCAGCAAATTGAAAACGGATGCATAAATCCGTTCACACACCTTACAACGCCAACTACCTCCTCCACATCCCCAAAACACATTCTCATATTGTAACCGATGGATTTAAGAACTGAACCAAAAAACCAACAGATGGCGCTATCCGCCATAAGACTTTCCCCCCCCCAACCTCTAGTTTAGTACTTTTGTGGTATGCGTGTGTATGTATGTTGCGTGTTGTGTACATGTCTTATATGTATCCCTTATAAATATTATTGTGATGTATATCCGTCTGCTGTGAATTGAATCTAATAAAAGTAGAATGTTCTTCAAACCTTCTAATCTTCATTCAAAAGATTCCACGCACTCATGCCACGCGCTACAAAATTGGCGCCCCAACGTGGGGCAGGGGCGGATTAAATAGATAAGTAACTTTTGCTTATTAGTTTCAAACATATTTAGAATGTATCACCTTGATCTTTTGAAATTATTCATAAATAATATAATTTTAATGATTCCTCTCGAATCGTATCTTGTTTTTGAAAATTAACTATTCTGTATCTTATGAATAGAATTGTAATTTTAACGATTCATCTCGAATCGAAAGTTTATTTTGATTTTGAAAAATCAACTATTCTTAAATTATAAACTGTCTCAAGTGACGAAAATTTTATGTTTTGAAACAGTTCTTATATTCTTAAGATATAATATGCATATATTCACATATTTTCCTTGATTTGTGTGTTTCAAGCAATCCATTGCTTTAATACAGGGGTCGCCAAACTTTTTTGATCATCGCCCCCTATATAATTTTTCGAAATCTCCATAGACCCCCACAAAGGTAATTTTCAGGTAATTAAAATAAAACTATATATTCTAAATATTTAATAAATCTGAAACAGTAAGTAAATTAGCTACAGATTTTTTTACTTCTTAATGAGATGAGTGTGCCTGGTGTTTCTTGGCAAGGTTCGCTATATTGGGTTCGATATTAGTCAATTTTAACCGTGAATCCCCTCGGAGCTCCACATTTAATTTATTTCTGTTATTAGTTAAAATTCAATTAACGTGACTGAAACCGGCTTCAACCATATACGAACTTGGAAACGCCAGCATAAATGACTGAGCCATTTCGTAAAGTTTCACTAATTTTTGCTTTATATGTATATTAGTCCAAAATTTATGTATTGTCAAATTTTTAATAAGCGTTTTTGCTTCAAGATCGGACAATAGTTCAGCAAGCTCATATTGTATGCTGATGTCGCCGTTATCAATTTGCGCCGAAAATGGCGCAATAATCCAATCAGGGATGTCGATGTTTTCCAAATCAACAAAGTGCAGTTTAAAATCGTCGCTTAATCTTTGAAGATGATTTGTATACATTTACAAGTCTTCTTCTTTTATTTTTAATTGTTGCAGATTTGAAAAATACTTATAATCCTTACGTAGCAATGAAGATCTAAATAAATTTAATTTTACTTGGAAGCCTAACAGTATTGTCCGAGCTTGGATAATTGTTACATCTTTTCCTTGCAGTTTTGTTTGAACGTCATTAAATTTTCCAAATAAGTCTGCTAAATAAAAAATATGTTTCTGATTGTTTTGGAGTTCATTGCTTAGAACAGGATTTATTTCGTTCAGAAATTCTGTCGTGGAGTCAAATAAATTGACGAGCCGTGTCAAGCATACACCTCTAGACAACCATCTAACCTCGGTGTGCAGAAGTAATTGGTTAAATAACTCATTGTTTTCCTCACAAAGTTTGGCAAATAATCTTGATTTAAGAGGTTGAGCTTTAATTTGATTAATAGATTTAATACAAAACTTTAAAGCTTCATGTAACTCTCAACTCAGATATTTTGCTACTAAGTTGTGTCTATGCAACACACAATGAATAGTACGAATACCGGGCACTTTTTCTTTGAGGCATGTAGCAAAACCTCGGAAACGCCCTACCATAGAAGGTGCGCCATCTGTGGCTACTGCTATTATATTTTCAAGCGGAATGTCATTTTTATTTAAATATTCTAGTAAACATCTAAAAATTGTCACTCCCTTCCCATCGGTTTCAAGATATTTAGCAAATAAAAATTCATCAATGACTTCTCCTTTAATTTTACTGAAATATCTAACATACGCCATAAGAATAGCAGAAACGCCAAAAACAGATTCATCAAGTTGTATAGAGAACTTGTAATTTTTTAGCTCCGAAACTACTTTGTTTCTATTTCTTCGGCCATTTCATCAATACGCCGTTTTACAGAATTTGCTCTTAATGGCAAAGACTTTAAAACATTAGTAGAGTCTTTTTTCATCCCATTCTCAATGACGTCTTTAATTGCAGGTACTACAATTTCTTCTGCGATTGTGTGGGGTTTTCCACTCTTTGCTATATTAAGCGAAATCTTGTACGAAGCAATTAATCCTCCTTCATTTTCAATTTCAGTAGACTGTTTCATAAAAATTTTAGAGTTGGTCGACATGTGAATTTTTCTTTGAGTTCTTTGAAAAATTCTAATTCTTCATTTTTTTTTATCTGAATGAAGCCTTTCAAGATGATCTTTCATTTTTGACGGTTTCATATATTCATTTCCAAAAGTTTTTTCGCATATAAGACACATAGGAATAGTTTCATTTGTCGGTGAACAAATAAATCCAAATTTTAAGTAATCCAATGAATAATACCGACATTTTTTTTTTAGATACTGAAGCTGTCATTTTTAAATTAGGGTTCTGTAAATAAGTTAAAATTAAGTTGGTATATTATTCTAATCCACATTAATAAAGCTTACCTTTTCACAAGTAACAATAATTAAAATTGATATCAAAACTAAACGAATAGTTTTATAGAAACAATAACTAATTATCCAATGGTAGATATAATAGTAGTGATAATGACACTACAAGCATTTAATACTGTTCACAGTTCACAAAAATAACTGAAAATGCATATGATATTTGCGTTTGTAGCATCCAGTGTAGAATTGGACAAGCGCACATATGCATCTGACTCATATGCAAGGCTCGTATGGTTTGCGATGGAGACAAAGGGCGAAACAACGACACGATGCGTAACTGCCGTATAAAAAAACTAAAAGAACTAAAACCACAAACATAAGAAGAAAGAAAACGGAGTACTGAAGATTCCCTTCGCGCTTAATGCATAGAAAGCCAACGGTAGTGTCGTCGCTCGCCAAGTCTGCTCCAAAGGGTCCTAATTGGTTGATGGGTTCGCCTGCAAGAGATACGGATAAGCCTCAATCGCTCTTCTGGCTACATACTATGAGTCGTGCAAATTACAAACTGGTCACAAGGTCAAGTTTTCACGGTATACATACGAAAACACATAAGGAAAAAAGGGGCAGATTGTTTTCTGATTTATTATTTTATTTTCTATAAAGAATATAATATTAAATCAATTATAAAAATATTTTAAATTTTTACGTACGCAGTTAGATGTGTGTGATTTGCGTATTAAGAACTGTTTTTCGTTCGAGTCCCAATAGACCCCTATTCGACCCCTTGGGTCAGATAGACCCCCTACTGTTGTTAAATAGACCCCTAGGGGTCTATATAGACCACTTTGGCGACCCCTGATTTAGAGGATTTGGGAATTCGAAATGATCCTGTTTGTCACGAAAATGGTCAAGCAATGGAAATTTTTTTTTTTTTTAATTAAACGGTTGAATTAAAAAAAAAAAAAAAAAAACGTTATGTTACGCAATTTCTCTACAGAAATTCTTATAAAGAACTTCTATTAAAATATCCTTTTTTCCAAATGATTCTAAGTAAATTGTTTATAATTATCACGTTATTTATATTGAGTTACTGTGAAAACTTATAGATTTATTGTTGCTTTAATTATTTTAAATTAATGGAAAAAATTTATTACACAATTATTTTTCCTGTGAAGTTTTAGCATGTGAACATAGTAAGGTCAGGCGGGATGTTAGGTCATATATGTGTGTGTGTGTGTGTGGAAATCGAACTTGACTTATCGCCCAGAACGTGGCTATAGAACGTCTCACCACCTGAGAGCGCTTTCCGCTCTCAGCGACATTCCGCTAGGGGAAAAAAGACGTTTGCGCGGGAAGCCGCCTTTACGAAGTTGGCGTGGTTGTAATGCTAACCCTCGGAGTGCTAGTGAAATAAATTATTTTTCAACTTCTTGTGTGTTGTGCTCTAAAAGCATGTACCATATTTTTAAATTTGATAATGTGTAGAATCAGAGAACATTTTATCTTGATTCCAGCTATTTTATTTTATTGCTTTTTTCGTTGCTTTTTATTAACAGAAAACAGAAGAAGTGCCTTGCTCCTTCAAGAAATTTCTGTGACTGTAAACGAATTTCAACAGTCAAAGTTTTCACAGCTTTCTCCGATGAGAAAGTTGCAGTTAAGAAAAAAGTCGTTCAACACCTGATATTCTACTATCTCAGCCTGGCTTAATCAACAACACGAAATTAACTATAATTCTAAATGGACCAACAGAAAAGTCGGCTGTGAAGTAAAAAATGCGCTGTTCTGCCATCAGTGTTTGCTGTTTGGAGGTGATGTAACATGGACAATAGAGGGTTTTAGAAATATAAACAAGATGAAAGAAAAATTAAAAAAACATGTGAAGTAAAAGAAGCACTTTGACGATGTAGTTTTATTGCTTCTTTATGAACCGTAAGTATTAGGAGAAACTTAGAGAGGCATACAGATTTTCAATCAATGAGCGTAATATGAAGGTAAGAAACATCTGTGAAATATTTTGTCCAAATTAATAGAAACTGCATTTTCTTTTGTGGAAGCTTTGGTATCCGCTTACGGTGACATGATAAAAAAGACGATTCAATAGATCCGGGGGTATTTTAAGGGATTATTAAATTTTACATCTAAATTAGATTCAGAGTTGAATACTTACTTATAAAATAGTGCAGTCTTCAAAGCTTTTTCTAAGACCATACAGAAAGAGATACTTGACTGCCTTCTTCAAATATACCATGAGGAGAATGAAATGGAAATTAAAAAAAAGCTTCCTTTATAGCAATCATGGCTAATGACTGAACAAATGATCCTTGTTCTACGGTACTTATTGAATAGAGAAATATATGAGCGTTTCTAGTGATTCTTAATTCCAGAAAATCAAACAGCAAATTGCATAAGAAAACGTATTTTAGAATAATTGGATATAATCCTTCAAAGAAATGGACAAAAACAGAGAGCTCAGACATTTAATAATTCAAATGTCATAAAAGGAAAAAAACAGGAAAAAATAAAAGCAATTTAGAGTTATGTTCATTTCATTCACTGTTATACACATCGACTTAATTTTAGCATGATAAATGCAACAAGCATTTCATGATACTCAAGTATATTTTTCCATAGAACGTGTCCATTTCCACAACGTGTGTCCATTCTCAAGAAGCATACTCATCATCTACAATAACTTCAATATATATGGACCATAAACATAGTTCATGAAAATGTGTAACCTTTAAAAATCTGCTTTACTAAAATTCAATTGATATCAGATCTAGATCAAACCTTAAAAGAAGAAACAGAAATTTTAAAATATCTGAATGATGATAATTTCACGTTTAGGTAAGCTCTCTTACATTATATTATGCCTCTTGTTGAAATAATTTACAACTAAAGGCAATATCGAGAAAATGATGAGTTTAATTTAATGATTATGTAACAAATTTTAAAAAATGCCGTTTTAGAATTGAGAAACTCAAAGTGCTTTAAAATTCCTTCAAAAACACTCATGGCAGAAGCTAAGGAAGTTTGTGACTGTATATGTGTTGATATAATGGATAGATATTATTCCACTAAACATTTAATAGCAGCTAAATTGTTCAACAAAAAATGCTTCTCTAAATTTAGGATCCAATATCCCACAGAATAGATAATACTAATCACTGAAGCATATTCCATGATTGATAAAGAAAAGTTTGAAATTGAACTGAAAGTATTCTATTGTAGGTACGATATTCATGAATACTGAAAATTAATTGAATTGCTGAAATTTAGCAGGGAAAATAATCTAGATGATGTTTTCAGTCAAATTACGAAACTGATAAAAGTCCCTCTCACAGTTCCTACGAATACATCTGAGGCAGAACGCTGCATTTAAAAGGATAAATACTTTTCTAAGAAGCGCTATTTATTTGGAAAGACTAAATGCGCTTCCAGTACTTTCAACGGAGAAAACTTTACTCAGTTATCATCCTGAGATCTAGAGCAGAATAATTTACCTTTTCCACCAAATAAAACGAAGATGAATGGATTTTATTTCTTTATGAATAGATTGAGCATGAGCTATAAAAAACTAGAATAAAATAAGTACATAATGTTTGATTTTTTTTCTTGTAGAATTTTATCAAGTTAATAAATTAAATTTTATACATGTTTGTTTCATGCTAATCAATTTTAAAACAAGGGCTGAAAACTTTTTGTTGCAGGAACCCCACTAATTTTAGCTACGAACCACTGCTGTATATATGTGAAAGTTAATATGTACCTGATTGTTAAGTCTATTTTGTGCCACATGTTTAAAAATTTCCTACGCGCCGTAATTGTTATTGAAACATTTTTTCCTTTTAGTTTATTATTATTATTTTGTTTTTAATAACATTTCTGTCCTATAGCTATTTTGGTTTTTAAGAAATTATTTGGGCTTGTTTTTAAGGAATTATTTTTGTTAATTGCTTTTTAGTTATTTTGCTTTAAACTTCGTTTTTTAAGGCACTTATGCTATTTTAATCGTTTCATTCTTATTGATGCTGTTATTACGGCTAATAATTCTAGAACAACCCAGCCTAACAGTCTAAAGCGTGTTACAACTTTATGTTATTTTACAATTTTTTTTCTTCCCTTCAAAGTTTAATTTATTTTACATGTTTTCAATATATATATATATATATATATATATATATATATATATATATATATAATATACAGAAAGAGAGAGAAAAAAAGAGAGATTTGTCTATTTTTCATTTAATTTATTTTCTTTTGAATATTATGTAATTCTTCTTTCAAAATGAAATTTGAATAGTGGATTTTCATTCACTTTTCTATTTGCAATTTTTATCTATTTTACAACGTTTTTCTGAATTTCACTTGGTGTGTGAGTGTGTGTGTCATCAAATTTTCGATCGTTAATTTAATCAACTTCCCATCAAGCTAGAGCTTTGAAATTTTGGGAATCGTTCGTACAATGCAATATTTAGACGTTTGCGAGAAGTTTTAACTAATATTTCAATAATTTTAATAAGTCAAAATATTCTTTCCTCTCGGCGCTTTTAGGATTGAGGAAAAAATTTCTTTCCCCCTCTGTCAACACCGGGCACTCCCCACACTACATGAGGCCTCGTAAAACTATTGTACTCACAAAGGGGATATACTAACTCCCCTTTACTATCTCCGAGATAGTAAGGGTTGCTGACTTTTAGACAGTAATCATTCGCAAGAAAGAAAGTTTCCAATATTTGGCACCATGTCTTATCACAATAATTTTTTCTGAATTCTGGTTCCCATTTTTTTTTAATAGAATGACTTACAAATTTTCAAATGCATGTTTTGATTTTATGAGTATTATGAATTTTTTAATACGCTCACAAATATCTCTTTTTTAGTTAATTTTAAAGTTAAAAATAACCAACAGTTTTAACTAATTCAATAATTTTCTTTAATAAACTTTGCCACCATATAAAAACGTTGTTTTTAAAAACGTTGGTTTTTATATCGAATTATTTATGGTTTGGCTCATGCCTTCTATCTAATTTATCTGGCTGTGATTTTTCGCAAATTCTTACAATTTTAATTTTTGAGATAATTTCTTACCTTATTTGTAATTTAAATTTTTGTACCTTAACTACACATAAATATCAAATTATATATATATATATATATATATATATATATGAATATAATTCAATTTCATTATAAAATACCCTGAAAGAATATAAAGAAAAAATAAAATCCAAGTTGGATATCACAGTATTTCAAATAATTAATTCAGCCTTAGATATGAAATGCAGAATTAACTGGTAAAAAATTTAATTCTAATTTAAACTTATGCGATTGAATGATCAATCTAATTGATAATGCTTGGATTTAATTTTTTGTAGAATAAATGAACGGAAACTTGTTAAGATTTTAAGTAACTGATTTGAAACTACAATTAGAATAGTTTTGATATGTCAGTGATTCCCAAACATTTTCATTTCCTGGTGCCTTTTCTGACTTAAAGATGTTTCTCACGGTACCCAATACTTGTTAAAAGAAGGATTACCTATAAATAATAAGAGGTAAAAGCACGAGATTCAGTGGTGCCTCCGCGTGAAGATGATTCAGCATTTCAGAGCACCTGATAACTTTCGCAGTTCCTGTGAGGATAGCATCTGCCTCAACCGAAATGAAAGTAATGAAAGAATTGAAAATAAAATTGTAAGAATTTTAACAAATTCTCCCTGCTATGTAAAAAAAACAAGTTATTTACAATGATCTTAAATTGGAGCAAATTGAAACCGTTTTTTAACCAGATTATCAAGAAATGTTTTCACTTCCATTATTAATCATCAAAATCCTTTTATTTAAGTACAAAATAATTTCACTTATCCCAAATACAAATCCAGTTTTGCTTATAAAATTACAGAACAGTCTTTTTACCCCACGAAACCTCCTTAAAATGTCGTGGCATTTTGGACAATGACTTAAAAATAAATACATTATTTACAAAGCACTCAATCAGTTGTTGAATTGTTTTTAAATTCTAGGACTTTTTGCAATTTATCACAGTTTTTCTCTCCAATTGTTTTGTATTTGGAATTTTTCGGGCTGCCTTTTAATTAACTTCTGGCTTTTCTGATAGTTTCTTCTATCGCACTTTCTTTTTCCAAATCTGAGAATAAATATTGGATTCTAATTTTTGACTGTTCAGAAAACTTTCTCGTTATAATTGATTGTATCATTCAGCGTCAAAATTCAAGAAAAAAGTTATGATTATTACTGATTTCCTTATTTGGAATATCAGAGTGGATGAAGAAAATATTGACACAGCAACGAAAACCATTTAACAATTTTATTTAGAGGGACATTTAAACACTGTGCAGCAGATCTAACATATAAGACAAAATATTTATAAATCAACATTAAGCTTCATTTTCTGTCACATTCAAATATTTGCAAAATATTCTTGCTCACTAGCAATGAGTCTTACTTTGTGAGAGCACAACAAATCATGTAAGAAGTTACAAATAAGATAATACCGAAAGAACTAATATAAAATTCTGATGGAATACATATTTATCAAATAATTTCTGATGTACAAAATCAGTAAGAAATAATAATAAGTACGATACAATAAAATTAGGCACATTATTATCTTTATTTATGACTTACAAACAATAACGATAGTTATAAAATACAATAATAAAACTATTTCATTATAAAAATAGACACTATCACAATGAATTACGATATGTTAAGTTCAAATTTAATGAGAGAAATATACTCGATATAATATTGAATGTTATTGATTGTTTAAAATGGCTTAAAAGTGAGAAAATTCACTGGAAATTCATTTACTAAGAACTCTAGTAGAAATTTAAGCCAGTTAAAAATTAATAAGAATATTATTCATATCTTTTAATAAATGGTGACAGAAGTAATATTTTTGTACTATAAAAGACAGATTTAGAGCGAGTGAGCGAAAGAGCCGTAAAGTAATTGTAAAGGATTTTTTTTTTAAATAAGAATAATTGCTTTATGGGATTGTAACGTGCAAGACACAGCATAAAAAAATAAATTAAAGCAGACTCTGTTCTCTACAACTTCATTTTTCACTAAAATAAGTTGATTTGGAATTCTATAATAAGTATAATCTTTAAAAAATAAATTCATTTATTTGTAAATAAACTTTGTTGAACAGTATAATACTGGTTACTTTTCAAAAAAAGTACATGACAGTGGCTTATTTTTCATTATTAGAACAACAGTTAATTTAACTATAAATCAGTACAATAATTTTATTCAGGCTAAAGTAAAATTTCAAAGTATTTTGATCATTTTATGAAAATATCCAGGAAATATATGATTTATTCAAACAGTGTTAAGACACAAAAAGAACTTTAAAAGTTTTGTTAAAAAAAATAATTCATGAAACAATTATGAGTCCAACTAAATAATTTACATAATTATGATGAAAAATTTAATGATCTGATTTTTTTTGTTAATAGATTGAATCTTACATAAACTAATCATAAAATTTTCCTGTTAAAACGATACATTAAAAGAATGTTTTTAATTCACAAAATCACTTTCTTGGAAACTATTTATTGAATGATATCCAATTTGAGCATATTAATAACACTCCTATTCAATCTGAAAAAGAAAACAAAATATTTTGATGTATAAAATTCTTCTTCTTTATTTGTTAAACAAGTTATTATAATTCATACAATCCGAAGAAAAGTTAAAATGAAGTAAAACAAATACTAATATGATTTTTTTTGGAAGAAATTAGAACGCAAATACTTTGAAACTATAACAGAAGTACGAAAGTCATTTTTATAGAAATGCCTTTCTATAACACTCTGTACAAACAAAACAAAAATTCTATATATTTTTAAAACAATCTATGCCAATTAAAAAGGTGAAAAGTCAATGTCAAATTGAGCAAAAATTTTGCTTGTATTAACTATCATCTTTTCTTTGGTATACATTCTAAACAGACTGTTGTGCACCGGTATTCCTAATTTCCTCATGAAACCATTTGCTGCCATGTTATTGCTTACAGATGTCATAACAAAGCCTTTAGCTTCAGGCATATTTTCTATAAGTCTTCTGAGCATAACTTCAGCTACAGCAGAGTCATTGGCATACAAAGGTCCAACGCGAGATGCCTCAAACATATTCAGTTTCACGCATCCGTAACCTACACAAATGCTATTTTTGAAAGCTACAAATGTTTTTGCATTAGCCTCTTTACAACTGGCTTTAATGATATCCTTCCGATCATAACCCATCAAAGATCGATCATATGCAAATATGTCATCAAAGTAAGCGTCTTCCAATTTCTTGATTTCTACTCCGTCTGGAAGTTTTTCTGATAATGGTTTTGTGCTTAAAGGTTTACCAAAGTGTTCGTATTCTAGAGAAGAAAAAGAATCTTCAAGTATAGGGAATCCTCTCCTTTTATAAGAATTTACTAGTTCAGTGGTGCTATTTAAAACAATGTTACGTCCTCCTGCGTGTACGAAACAGCGTTGGAAAATCTGAAAAACACGAGGTTTTAGTTTTAGTAAAAATCAAGTTCTTTAATTTTTCTAATTACATTGAATTTAAGTCAAAATAAAATTTAGATTTAAATCACAAAAAGGGGGATTGTTTTTATAATTGAAATTTTTATGTACTTTTCTTGATTTACCACTGAAATTTTCCTTGAATTTCTTATTTACACTCTCTTTCTGTGGATTTTTATGAGCGAAATGTTAATATCATTACTTATATACTTAAAATAAATAGTTAGACATTTATTACATGTATTTGGAAATAAAAGCATAGTTGAATAATTATCAGTTCGCATTTAACTTCATAATCAAATAACATTCCAAATGATAAGAAAACTGAGTAGCAAAAAATATTTATTTTGAAATTAAAATCTAAAATATTTCAGCTACATTCCTAACAAAATATATGTTTTACAAATAAATTATCTCTAAATAATTCCTTTATAAGTATCACTCATTCGTCGGATTCTTTTACATATTATTTATGGTTGTGTTACATTATCACTTAAAAAGTCGATTCAACTCCAACTATTTTTGCTTTTTTTGTCTGGTTAAATTAAATAATTTTATCATTATTTCTGGAAAAGATTATTTTATATTTAAAGCAAAATTACAGCAATTTTTATCTGAATATCTTCCTCTAGTTGTAGACTTGATAATTACAAATTTATCATTTTTCCAACTTCTATAAAAATGTCGCAACTGAAGTAAAGGTAATTTTATAGTCGCTCAATCTTACCTTATGACCTATTTCTAGATATCGATATTTTTCTAGCACGCAGAAAGCTCCCCCGAAAGAGAAATCATTGCTATAATTAATACTTGAACATAATCCGATAACTTCACCTAGAAATAAAATTTTAAATTTTTTTCAGAAGATTTCGAATTTTAATTCACTGAAAAATATTTATATAATTATTAAAATTTAAATATATAAAATGTGGTTAAATCTCTACTTTAATGAGACAAAGCAGAATTATTATAAAAAATTGTATAATTATGATCTAAATTCTGATTAAAAGTTTTTTAAGAAACTTATATAACACGAAAAATATATTTTTACTCACATTTATTCCTTTTTAAATAATAAAAATTCTATTATTTTCTCATGTATTATTATGCCTTTTTTTCCATATTCAACATTTTAAGCAAATATTTTTGGCCATTTTTTTTTAAATCTGCACGTATTTTTCTAGAGATTTTGTTAATTTACACTTTTATTGCTGTTTTCAATTTTTAGTAGAACAAGCATTTTTCTCTTTTTATTATTATCATGCAAAATGTCTTTTTATTTACGAGAATTTAAGTTTCATTCTTAATGTTCGTAAATTTGGCAACAGAAGTCGATATTATGTAGCCATTTTTAACTTTATGACTTTCCTAAATCTAGAAATAAGTTTGATATAAGTCTTATTGTAACAGAAAGAGAATCTATTTACACAGATTGACTTTGTGGGGAAATTCATTTCTCTTTCACAAAGTTAAACTTTCTTTTAACTGAAATAATAAGTATCGAAAATTCCTGCTTCAACTATTTCTGCAGCTCCTGACTTATTCTAATTAAACTTTCACCTCAAACCTTTTACCAGTAAATATTTCCAGTACGTGATTCTTTATAATCATTTTGAATATTTCATTACACGCGTGATATTTATTGCTACAATTTTCTCGTGTTCTCAAAATGCTTTGATTTTCTTATATTTTTCTACTGCCCTTTTTAAAAGCTCCAAAACCATAAGGAAAATTTTATGCCACATAAATAAATTTAAATAGATCATTTTACCTTGTTTCAATCATTTGAATATTAATATATTTCAAAATGAAGAGTATAAGTTACGAAGAATAACTACATAAGAATTATTGGTTTTTTTTTATTTCGTTGTATTCTGTGTAAAAAAATAACAGTTTGAAAATTATTTGCCGATTCACAGGAATATTGTTTATTTTTAAGAGTTTTCCGTAGATAGAAAAAGGAAACATTATGAGATTTTAAGTTATTTCATTTTCTTAATTACTTTTATTTTATAATTTTCTAACGATTCTTCTGTTTCCAAATAATCATAGTTTTCTGCTCGAAGTTGTTTGAGCAAATAGAAAAAATGAAACGAAAGGAACTGAACTTTTTAGTATTATATTTAACAGTGCCCTTGAGTCAATAATGAAGATGGATTGTTGATCAGAATTGTTTTCTTTCTTGAGAATAAATATCACCAGCTGTAGTCGTAGATGTCACTTGGAGTGCGATTACATCAAAATAATTTCAAGCCTTCCAGAATTTATTTGGAATATTTTTATGATATGTGTTTTTTCAATTTAGTAATTAAAACACTTTATTAACTTCAAGTTGAGATTTTTTTTTGTTTTGCTTCTCAAGTTAAAAAAGCTTCTCAAATGAAAAAAACTTCCCTTATCTGAACAGATATGTTTGTCAAACTGTTGTTCCAACTAGAACAAGTCTTTGTTTCGCCTAGTAAAGTATTTTATCTTAAAAATTCTGGAATTATAAAAATTATACAAAATGGACTTCATTATACGTATTTTTGACAAACAAGTTATGATATTCGTGCCTGAGTTAAATAAATAAGTGCATTGTTTATTCAATTATTTTTGTCTATACCAATTGCGTTTCAAGGTTGCTTATAATAAAATGTTAATGACTAAAACAAGATGCCTCAGGAAGCTCACAACGATGATTTTTGCGAATTAACCAGAGTAATAACATGTAAAGTAAATTTAGAAAAGATTTCACGGCTTAAATTTTAAAGTCATTGTTGATAACAAAATCTATTGATTGATTGATTTGTTAACAGTTCTCTAAAGAACTATTAACTAACCATATCAATTGACTTGCCATTTTCCCTACCAATAGTACCGAGCACTTCAATAGCTGTTAATAAAATAATACACAATACTCCATTAGTTTTCTACTATTCTCGTTATGTCTAACATTAAATCGCCCGCTTTAAGATAAGAGTACACCTGCAAAGAAAATATTTTAATTTTACGAAAACTTTGCATACAAATATATATTTTATGACCATATGGGGCTTCAAAATTAGGAAAACTGAGAAGAAAAATTTAGTTGATGTGTAATTTTTACTGTCAAAAGAGCATTAAACAAATATAAGCAAAAATTAAGTTTTCCTGCAAAACATAGTAACTCCAAAGGAAATAAATATATTGAAATTCTGTAAATTGTGAGGTACAGAATATAACTTTGTCTAGAGAATGAACTATTATTTGGATAACATAGCCCTTACGTAGGAAACTATGGTAGTTTGAGTTTAACACTGAAATTTTCTTTAAAAGTCATTGTAATTTTTAATTTATTGCAAAATAAAAAGATCTCCTACTCAATATAAATATCAAGAATTACTTATTCCATGTATAAATATCTGAAAAACATTTATAAGCATTATAAAAACATTTATACACATTATAAAAACATTTATACACATTATAAAAACATTTATACACATTATAAAAGCATTTATAAGCATTATAAAAACATTTATACCCATTATACAAACATTTATACGCATAACATTTCGAGACAATTTATTTTGCTGTAATAAATAATGTTATTATCTCTACCGGGATTAGAGAAACTCACGATAAAGTAGTATTACAACAATTATATATAAGCTTCTAAATAAAATGGAAATAGATTTTTATAGATAAAAGACTGAAAATTGATATGAAGCCAAAAATAAAAAATTTGATATCTAGACCAAAAATTGTGTTTTGAAGGTATATTGTCACCTTAAGAGATCAAGAAAATAAGTTTATTTTACACGGCGCTTATTAATTATCTTAAAAGCTATGCTATGATTGGTAACTTAACTTTCAAGGAAATTTATTAATTTTTATTAGCCACGAAAGGGTCTATTGCTTTAGAAGGATCACTTTTGGCATATCAGATCAGTTTTCAATTTTTTATTAAATTGTTTGATTAAATTATTGCTTTGATTTAAATTACATTTAGCTTAAATATATTCCTTTTAATAGTTCATCGCTTGCTTTAATTTCACTTACGTGTAGCTGACATAATATTCAGTTTAATAACTTATCGTTTGCTTTCATTTTAATTACATTTAGCTTAAATATAATCTATTTAATAATTTATCATTTCCTTTAATCTTAATATTGGAAAAGTTTACTATTGTCGATTTCTCGAGTTCTCGATATTTATTTTAATTCTTATATTTAATAGAGTAATTTAATAATAATTATGAAAATATTGCACCTTGGGTGGCTAAATCTGTTCTTTGCGAAACTTTGCATAGAACTTTTTCATCTTCAAATTTTTTTAATAATTCTATGTTAGTTAATACACGTCTATTTAAGGTTCTTGCGTTCAGTATATCTTTATACAAACCGGCTTAAAACTATACGAAAAACTGCTGACGAACATCGACATTTCTAAGGAAAGTTGGAATTGTAATATTTTTGTAAAGATATTAAAATATTTAATAATTAGCTTTATATGGAATTTCCCTATTATTGTACCCAACTTTTGTACGAGTAACATAAAACATAACTATAAAAAATACAAGCTGTATCAAATTCCAAGGAGCAGTACTCCTGTCCTCCAAAGTAATTTAAGTAAAGAAAAATTAGCACGAAAACTACTTTGGGTGCGACTCATGTGACTTCTACTTCTTAGAAATCTGTCCATGACTCTCCAGGACTGTAACTGTGACTCAGGTTTCATATTTTTGGTCTATAATATCACTCAATAAGTTGATTGTATGATGTATTATCATAACAATTGTTTCAAATGTTAATCCAATATGATAGAAACACAAGCTAATTTAATTATAAACTGAATTTACCAGAAATTTAAAAAAAAAAAAATGAAAAGTTCTATGCAAAGTTTTGCAAAGAAAAGATTTATCCACCCAAGTTAATCTCTTTAATATAATTATTATTAAATTACTCAATTAAATATAATAATTAAAGTAAACGATGAAATATGGAGAAATGGACAAAAGTAAATTTTTCCTATCAATGTTGAGACTCTATCTGAATATCGTATCATTCAGTCATTTTTACGCTTAAAAATATGTATATCGTGCGGTTTTGTCAAGACAAAAAAACTGGCAAACTTGTCCGACTCTATTTACTTTCATTTTCTCTCTTACAAAATTTGCCATTCACCAAAATACAATCTTTTTAAGACATGGATAGTAAACAAGCACATAGACACTCAATTTTAAGCAAAATAAAGGTACAGAAAATAAACAAAGATTTAGAAAATATAAAAGATCTTTTAAAAGCTAATCAATTACTTAACAAGAATCCTGTAATATCATCCCACCTTTTGATTTTTATATTTAAGAGAATGAAAAATCAAAATAATTGTAAACGTAAATTAATAAATTGAATCTAATTAAGCTAAATGTAATTAAAATTGAAGCAAACGATGAAAAATTGAAAAGTTGAACTGGTACGCCAAAAGTGATCCACCTAATATAATAATAGCCCCTTGGGTGGTTAATAATTTATACGCAACTTGAACTTTTAGAAAAAATAAAGAAAATAAATTTTTGAATATATTTTATAATACCTACCAGAATCTAAGACTGCAACATTAATTCCTTCAGGATCATATTTAAGCCAGGATTTCAAGATTTCTTCAGAGTACTGAAATGTGTTTTGACGAGCTATTTTTATAACATCAGGGATGTCATCTTCAAGAAAAGGCCGCACTTTGAACTGAGGTTGCACACATCTATGCACGTTGACAGGTCTGAAAAATTAATAAATACTGGAAAAAGACCACATGTAATGTTAAAAATTAAAAAAAAAGTCACTAAGCTCACAGGGCTCAACGAGTACATCTTAGAAAAATGATATCGGAACCATGTAACGAGAATAAAAATATGGAATGTTCTCCTAATATTCTGTAACAAGATAAATAATTTTTATACAAAAAACTTTTTGAATAAGCGATACAGAAGCCATTAGAGCATTCAGTAGAGCCAATTAAATGCTTCTAAATTATATTAATTTATTTTTATCTGAGTAGAATCATCACATATTCATTATCCTTTCATGTTATTTTTTGAAGTAAAATACAATCTAAGGTATTACTCGTATACAGGGTGATTTAGTATGTTCATTTTTCAAAAAAAGAAATTTTCTGTATGTGCGGTACATAGTCGAATTTAATTACACAGTTCATTAATAGAAAAACTTTGATTATTTGCGCATAATTCACCAACTTAAAAAAGTATTGTCATTTTAATGGTTTTTCATTTAATCTTTTAGTCCTTTTGAAGTAAATGTACAATGATATTATTCACAGCAATTAAACATTAAATTAATTCTATCAGTTAAACATAAATATTAAAATTCTATTCTCTAAGATAATATCTAATGTTGTGATGGCTTCATTTTACCCCTCTCATCTGCCATAATAAATGTTATTGTAATTAAAAGATCTAAATTTCACTCTATATTCAAGCACAGATTAAATAAAATAGTTAATTCGATGTGAAATATATGTTTATGTATTCTTCAAATAATTAGAGGAGGAGGAGAGAGAGAGAGAGGAGATTTGCTTTCCAATAGTTTACTTTCCTTCTCTGAGAGTTCTAACAACTTCTATAATTTATCAAATAATACTCTTACCCGAATAAGATGCATGAACCTCCAACAGTTCCTCTGAAAGCCTTGAGTCCTATTCTCATAAAATCTGTAAAACCCGTCAGAATATTTTCACACTCATCACACTAACATTTTTCTTATTACCATAATCTTAATTCCTCATCTATTTTTCCAACTCTCCATCCTCTCTTTCTCACGACACTTTAATTCAAACATCATCTTTGCTCTTCATAATTAGAAATTGAGTTGTTTGAATCAAGTAGTGTCCAGAAAATGACCACAAAGGCTAGTGAAGGGAAGTACGCTTTATAACACAACAACGTATACATTCCCAAATACATTATATTCAAATAATTATCTATTTGCTTCCTAAAGAATAAGCTACTGTCTAAAAATTATCTTTATTTCTGTGACTTTCTATTTATACAATTGACTCATAATCTACAAGGGGAAAAAAACAATTATCTAATTTAGTATTAAGGAAAGTCCATTTTAATTAAGTGAGAAAAATCTAACTTTCATTAAGCTTTGAGGAAGAAACATTTCCTACATTAGTTATAGATAATCTGAAATCTTTTCTAAAAGTAAATGAAATTAAACCTTACTTTGTCGAGAGACAGCGTATACTTCTGACAAATATTGAAGAAAAAGCTCTTTGTGCCATATTTATAGATTTCTATGTCTTTCTTTTTAGAATGGTTATAAACGGATAGCAAATATGTTGACTCTTAAATTTAATATCTCATATATAGAGAATGGTCAACAATTTACATGTCGTTCACGGAAAGACTTTAGTGTAGAAAAGAAAAATACAAACTGTCAGACGGGATGTAACCGGCAATACATTTTTAGAGATACTAGTGTAAAACTATCTTAACATCGTCTTCATTTTATACTAGCGGCTTATTTGTTTACTCTATTTAAGGACTTTCTGAGATTCTTAAGCATACAGTCTATACATGTTCTTATTTAGTTTTGGTAAAAAGGAAAACAAAGTTAACTATGATAAAAAAAAGGAAGAAATAAGTTTGATTTCAGGTGATTATACAATGGCAAGAACCTGTGTTACTATATAATAATTTTAGACATATTGTTAGTTAGGTAAAGCAGATTTAATAATGAATAATTAATTTTCTCAAAGTAATTGAAATAAAATTTGAAATATGTATTTAATAAACAGCTAATATATTTGCGTATGAAAATATGTAGAAAAATAAGTTTTAACCATATAAACATTTAATTCACAATATTATATATATATATATATATTACATCATCTGAAGAAGAATATTAGTAGATTAACTAACAAATAGTTAAAAATATACTTTTAAGGAAAACAATTAAATTTTAAAATAAGGATAAATTCCGTATTTAGTTTCAAAAATTACTTCCAAAGTTACTCAAAGTTTCTGAGGGAAACAGGTTCCTCACTGATTTTTCATAAAATAAAATAATAAAATACGTCAAATAACTTTTTGAAACAGGTATTTTAAGAATGTAACTTTGAAACTAAAAATAATAATAGTTCTGCATGCTGACTGAAATCAATATACATGTCAATAAACTGAGCACACTGCGATATTCTTTGTTTAAGTAATATTTTTTCACGGTTCTCTTTGAATGGTATATAACTAAATGCAGTCAATTTAATAACATAACAATCTAGTTGCAAACTCTAAAGGCAAATTTATCTTTTTTTCTTCCAAAATTGATTTAGGAAAGTTGATCATCGTTTATGTACGGAAGAGACATAACATGATTTTCTCGCTTATGATTCTTTAGCATGATTTTCTCGTGTAGTTTAACATTATTTTCTAGCATCATGATTTAAACTAAATGTAATTAAAAATAAAGCAAATGATAAATTATTGAATTGAATATTATATTAGCTACATGTAATTAAAATTGAAGCAAACGATAAAAATTGAAAAGTGATCTGGTGAGCCCAAAGTCCAATCCAACTAAAACAATATCAACTTGGGTGACTAATAAAGAAAATTAAATACTTGGGTAGGACACCACAATATCCTTCTCCGGAAAACTGGACCACCGGATAGACATCATTCCAGTGTGATCAGCTCTACAAAGTGTTAAAATCACGAGAGTGAAAAATTTATTGTTTACAAGTTAACAGATATAGTGACAGCAAAAGCATTATTTCAATAATATTACATCAAAATTAACATTATATTTACAAGCAAATGAGATGAATCAATATTGCTGTGAAGGCTTATATTTAACATCAATTAATGTAGGTGCTATGTGTTGTGCATAAAAATCTAACATTAATTCATGGACTTGAAACATGTAAACAAATGACAGATATCTGTGTGCAACATTTTGTTAAATTAAACATTTATATAGCACAATAATAATCATAATTTTATACATGAAAATTTCTATAATGGCAATTTAGAATGATACCAACGAAATGTTATTGTAGCATTTGACGCGTAAAACGCAGCATTTCAAATACCCGTAAAACAAATTTTCTTTTAAATCAAAACATTATATGCAGTATTCAAATATATGAAAATTTAAATTATTGTGTAGAATGGCTTACAAGACTGAATCACAAATATAGTGTTGGCTGGCAAAACACAGCATAATACTGAAAACACACTGGAGAATAATGATCAATGAAATTCAATTATTTTAAAAACATGTTTGCGTCTTAATCTTTCATTGACCTAGTCTAAGACAATTTCTCAACGCAACCTGCTTCTATTGATAGCAGAAGAAATTTGGTTTATTGTGACAAACCTTTGCTACACTTGTTCGCAAATCAAACTTTATACAATTGTCATACTTTATATATGTTATATTATTTGTCATTTAAATTACATAATCTATTTCTTTAAATACCGTACAAGAGAAGGATCCTATACCTTTGCATACTTTAATAGAAAATATATTTTAAAATTTAAATTACCATAGAAAATTATACTGTTTCAAAATATACTTTCATTTCAAAACAAAACACATGTTAAATATTTCTTAAAAATAAAACTTAATATCTATAATATCTTATTTAATTATTTTAATAAGAGAAAATGAAAAGAATCTGTTTCATTTGACTCTAAAAGTATGTAAAGTCAAAAAGATTTCTAATAATATCTCTTTCAAAATTTCTACCACACATATCATCCAAGTTCCATCAAAAATAACATCTATCTCAGTCATAAAATGTTACATCGATATGCCTTTTTCATCATACTCCGAATATCATCTAAACCTTTTTCTGTAAATTTAACCAATGCTTTATATATAATTTTTCTTATACGAATAGAGTAATCCATTTGAGGACATATTCATATTCATCAGCATACAGAGTTTTACCATCCCTAAATAGCCTTTTCCAATACTCAAGAATGACTGAGCCATGCGCATGTTTACGTTGAATTACTGGTTTTCATTATCTTCTCCGTCAGAAATTCTTTTGGATGTACAATTATTAGACTTAATTAATTCACATGAATAACAAATATTTTTCAGGAAAGTCTTAGTTTTTCAACCATTTTATATGCAATGATTACCGTTTGCAAATACCACACAGTAAAGTTTTCAAAACTCCTTTTATGAAATACGTATCTGTTATTATATTCTGAGGGATTCCAGAATCTTCAATTTAGTGAGTAGCCTCATCATAGTAGGTGGCTTCTAAATTTTAACTTCTCATTCTAGGATTTTGTAATTCTGATGTAGGTACAACCTCAGTTTCTTCTCTGCAACTATCAGCACGCCATCACTTTTCAGCGTTGTTCTTATCAGCACGACTGAGATGTTTTCTTCACAGCATGACGAATAAAATATGCTCTTAATTTATCAAAAAAGTATTTAGATAAATATTTATAAATTCTTGTAATAATAAGTTGATTATAAACTTGAAAAAAACCGTTTGCTTTCACTTATTAATTTCATTAAAATATGAAGGAAACCCAAGCAGAACGCAATAGCATTTATCTTTCATGAATAAAAACAGATAAATTCACTTCTCTACTAGTTACAGTGTTAAGCTTTAGAATTGCTTACAAAATAAATAAATTGACTCTGTTTAGATTTCCGTGATCGAATGCAGACAGCACGTGTTCTAGTTTCGCTTAAAGTTTCTACACATGGTTAAAGAAAATTCATAGGAAATTGAACAGTTGAAAAATTAAAAGCAATATCATTGGATTAACATGTACCTGAAATTAATCTTTTCATTTATCTCTCTCTGTCAATTGAGAGGTGGGTGATTGTTGATTGCATTTATTAACATCGCTCTATAAGCAACACTAGGTCTATAGGCGATTGACCTCGTAATTTTGAGCCACGGTCAAGTGATGAAGACGACACCTGAGCTAGCACCCTTTCCCCTAACTTCCACACTATGTCAACGTGAGGATTTGAGCCACGACAGATTTAACGTGTATCAGCTCCGACTACATGATGGATCTTTCGAGGCATCAGGCCTGGAACCCACGATTCGATGAAAGTCATCGTCTTCGTCCATGACCATTAGGCTGCATTGGTCATACTGAGAGTGGAAATTGTTAGATATCAAATGCATATTTGCTGTTTCCTTCCCTAGTTCAAAATTAAAGGCACCATTTAAGTGCTGGCTACGCATGAGCGTAAAGACTGACGATGCCCTATAGAACTATTACGCCACTTTTGCATGTTCCTCGAAATGTGAAGTGTATCACTGCTGAGTTTTCTTGCATGTATTCTATCACGTTATCTCTTTGTTTCGCTGCAAATGAATATGCTTTCATGAATGTGGAATTGTGCTAGCTCTAGCAATATTTTTGTAGTTTCGTAAATAAATGTATTGATTAGAAATAAATTGTAATATTTTTTTAAAAAAAAATCTGAAACTAGACTGCAATCTCTATTACACAAATCAAATACAGGGGCGATTAAAATTAAGAGAATTTTCATATTTTGTCGAATTTAATGAAAATAATTGAACGAAATGTAAAAATATCGCTTCTAAACAAAGATTCTAATATTGTGCATCGAATACGTAAATGTATACGTGTGGGGGGGCGGCACTAGTCGAATAAACAGGGTTAATAAGCGCACGTGCAAAATACGTATTTCGTTCGCTAACATATTTTGCTGAATTTCTTGGTCTTTTGTTGCAGCAACAGCTTAAATTAAAATTCAAACAGTGAAACTGAGTACCCACTAACGCGTAGATGATGGAATGAGGTAGAGAATTGTAGATGGGCTAGAACCAGCCAGTCTCAAATCCAGATTTGCAAAGGATTAGTTTTAACTCCCAGCGTACATGCAACTTACAGAAACAGCTTAAGGATTTCGGATCTGTCGAGAGAAAGCCTGGTCAAAGTCGTCCAAGGTGCCACAAGGTATCCATTATAGCGAGGCGTAACAGGGATGCTACAGTTTCTCAGATCTCTCATGAGTAGTATGCGGCAACAGGAACCCGAGTTTCAAGGGTGGCTGTATCCAGAAGACTTCATGAGAGAGGGCTGTTTGCAAGATGACCCATAGTTTGAGTCCAGCTCAGTTCTGCGACTAAGAGAGTCCACTTAAAAGAGTGCATAGATCATAGAGATTGGAACATGGATCAATGGGTGATCGTTCTCTTCACTGATGAGACCCGGTTCAGCCTAACCCGTGACTCTTGCCGTACTTTCAAACGGAGATAATCAGGGCCCCACTACCTGCCCTCTAATGTCCTAGAAATCTACCATTAAGGCAGAGAAGGCTTAATGTTCATGTTCTAGACAGGCATCATTTTAGATTGTTGCACACACCTCCATGCTTTTGAAAGAGGTACTGTGATTGCTGAGAGTAATAGGGATGAGGTTTTGAAGCCCAATGTTCGGCTTTTAAATGGTGTCGTTGGCTCTGATTTCCTTTTCATGGCTGACAACACGAGGTCACAATGAGCTCATGTGGTCGACAAATTTCTGGAAAGGGAGGAAATTGGCTGGATGGATTGGCCAATCAGACTTTAAGACCTCAATCCTATAGAGAATGACTGAGAAGCTTTGAGCAGGGGAAATGCAATTCGCAAGCCCTCCCCCCTTCCGAGAACCATCCAAGAGCTGAAAACAGCGTTGTTGAACGAGTGGGGCCAATTGCAACAGGAATTCATAAACTCCCTTGTTTCTAGCATAAAATCACGGTGCGATGCCTATATATCTATAAGAGGGGAGCATACCACCAATTAACCCATTTTTTTTTTTGTTCTGTTCGGCAACTGATATTTCATATCTTGCGACTCCGATGAGTGTTACGCACGATAATGTATGTGTATTATAATTGTTGAATGATTAATTTTTGTATTATATCAACCCTATGTACAAACCAAATTTTATTAAAATCTGTCTGGTAGTTCTAGAGATAATCAACCAAATTGGAAAATTCTCTTAATTTTGAACATCAGTGTATGTTTGTAACCAATGAAAGTATTTCGGAATATTTGTTTTATTTCAAAACTCAGTTCTACCTGTTTTTGTTTGAAGTTATTATTTGTAAGAAGTTTAGACTAACAAAAATAACTGGATAACAGACTGCTGAGTTGTATAATTATTATTTTTTCTGTGACCAAATTGATTTTAAATAATTTATATGATTACATAAGCCACGGAATGTTATTCATACATTAGTGGATAAATAATCCATAGATAACCGTTCATGAACTCATCACAATAATATATAATTACCAGAGAGTAAACAAATCTTGAATATTTCTTAACAGGAACAGTTATAGCAAAGTTTAGAAGTTTCTCGAAATGTCATTGCAAAACGTTTGACTTGAATATCGCTTTCATAAAATAACATTGGTATTATATTCTATAATAAAAAGTACTTTTTTGTAATGCAACGTCACATGAATAACATGTTTATTGACATGAAATACGATAAAAAGTTTGTAGACTGTGGTCTTTTCGAAAATAAAAATAGGAATAATATTGGTATTATGGTTTGTAATAAAAATGTGTTTTTGCAATACAATGTCAAAGGAATTATATGCTCATTGACATAAAATACGGTAAAAAGTGCGTAGACTATGATCTTTTCGGAATAATAGAATATTTACCTGTAAGATATATCTTACATTGAAAAGATAAAAATATGAACAATATTTAGCAAAAGAAAACTCAACTACAGCAATCAAAATTATTTTGAACACTTTAAAAATAAATGATTTTTTTACTTTTATTTAATTATATTAATAACGGGATATTTATTAATGTTCAAAAAGTTTTTTTTTTTTTTTTTGTCTTATTCTCTTCTGAAGATTTCTGTCCAAATGTATGTAAATGTGTAAGAACTAAAGAAAATGATTCTTCAATTTTCCTTCTTAAGTCATTTCCTTTAACTGTCGTGTAGATGTTGGAGAAGGTTGAATTGAAGGCTCAAAGATATATGAATAACATGATTTACTGACAGATTCACAGTCAGCTATACTTTGCTGAGAACTTCTCAACTCTGAGAATAAATGCCTTTGATATATCACATTGAAAATTTTGAGAATGCTGATTTTGAATGTTTATCAATGTGTTTGTCTCAGGGGTTTGTACATATCAGCTCTCGATCTATAAAGGCGCATCGCATTTGGCACCATTAGTACTTGCGAAATTGGTAGCATTGTTTTCCCCTCAAAAAACAGAAGTCGCTGTTCAAGAATTCTGTGATATATCTCTCGTCCAATAGTACGTCTTGTGTTTTGTATGAACTTGACAGGATGGCAGCTTTCCTGGGCAGATGGACGTACTTCTTCTCGGATTGAGCGCTTCAGAAAGAGTAAAATTATCTACAAATTGTATCTGTGCATCAGAATCATAGTAAGGTTACATTCGAAATATATGTATCATATTTATTACATCTCGAGCATGGCCGCGGTAACCTAGTGGTTAAGGCATCGAACTCGTGGCTGGATGTTTTCGTTGCATCTCAGGTTCGAGTCTTGATGTCACTAAAGACCCGCCGTGTAGCCGGGATTGATGTAAGTAAAATCTGTCTTAGCCCTAAAGTCCTATCGGTGGTATGGTGCGGAAATTGGGTGAGGGGATGCCAGTTCAGATGTCGTCCTTGTCACTTGACCGAGGTTCAGGAATTACAAGGTCTGTCACCAATAGCCTTCGTGTTGCTTCTAGTGCGACGTTAATAAAACCAAACCAAAATCAACATATCGAGCAGGGATCAAATTCTTGGACTTCATGAGTTACGTCAAATAGTTATCGTAGAACTTAATAAGGTTGAGGATCAAAAGAACAACCTGTTCTTTCAAACTAGTTCTACCAAAAGGACGTAAACACATTCCTCAGTGGTCCGCTAGAAACCTGTTCATTGTTGTTCTAAATTATTCAGAGTCGTAAAAATTATTCCGCCGTCATTATTCCGTAAAACCATGTTTACCGGCTTAGATCAATTAAATGGGAAAAAGCATCCAGTCCTGAAATATATTTTTAGAGATTCAGCACCTAAAAGGAAGCTTATTCTTTGTGTTAGTGAGAAACATGACTCTCACAAAGGGAGAAGCATCTAATTTTATTTTAAGCAGGGGTGTCCAACCCTTTTGTTTTCTCGGGACACATAGGAAGAAGTCGAGTTGTTTGGTAAACACAAAATAATTCTAATTCGAATGCACTAATAATAGAGGAAATATATATAATACAATATATAGTTAACATATTCAAGTAACTTAAATTTTCTAATTATGATTTTTGTATCATAAAGGCTGCTGCATCACGGAAAATTAGATTGGCAGCATTTTATACATATTATATGACATTATATGTATGACATAAATTATATAAGAATCAATACAGCTAGAAATACAAAATTATTGTAATATTTGACAGCAATTTGTGGTTCTATTCAAGTGTAGCAATTTCTAGAGAATTCTTGAGGTTTCCGTTCGTTATTTTGATTTTAATTGAACTCTTGGATTACGAAGGGTAAAATTAAAAATATTTACTTACAAATGTACATGCTTCCGAACAATAATGACATGAATAACAAAATATTATTCAGCGAGGGATAGTTTTTTTGGGATAGTTATAAATTATAAAAATCCAGTAAAAAGATTTTATGAAATTTCTCTTTTAATTTGGATATCAAATTGTATGACGAATGCATGAAGCATGAATAACTATACGTACTTCATTTGAAAAGTTTCAAGAAGCATATCTAGTTATATCGATTGTAAATCGAAAAAAAAAAAATAGATATTAAACTACGCTTACAAAATTCCTAGAGTTTATTTTCAAATTCCTGTATCTTGATGTTAGATTTGACTGAAAGAGGCTACTTTTAGCATAATAACTCTTATCTTCTCTTAATTTTATAGAGTTATATTTTCAAGAAGAGAGACCTCAGGAAAGATTTTACATGGTCACACCTTCCACCATTAAAATTAATAAACTCATTTCAAATATTTCACCATCTGTGAAAGCTTTCGTTTATGTTGATGTCCTGGAATTTTCATACCTGTAAAAAGAAATGAATTCTATTAAATGACAACTTCAACAAATTCTATGCAAAATAACAAAATGGACAAGAGAAATCATTTTCTGTTTCTCTTTGACAAATACTGCTTGTATGCATTTCTGTAGACAAAGGAAACATCATTCTGATGCTAAAATATATTGCAAAAATATCTTAATTAATTTTGTAGATAAAATTAAATTTATATGGCTCATTTTTGATGAAAAAAATTAATGTTTCTTTCTATTAAAAAATTAATGTTTCTGCTCTCATATAATATAACTTAGCAAACAATGCGAAAAATCTATGAACATTTTAAAAGGGTTTAGCACACAATTTATGGGGTTCTGACCACACTGGATTGTTACGTTCATATTATGTTCTCATAGAATCAAAATTAGACTACGGCAAAGTGATATATGGCTCCATCTAAAAATCTGATAAATAAATTAAATATAATCCACCATTCTATACTTCCATTTAGACCTGGAGCATTACCCATTAAAACTGACATTCGAACTGTTTTGATCCTATTCAAGCATAAGGAGACAACTTTTGTCTCTTCAAGTAGCCGCATTAGACTAATTATTATGGCAGTGGACTGGCAACCGGGGGTTGTTTTTGATAAATTGTGGGCTTAAGTCCCGATACCACTGAAAATCTTCCGTGTAGTGTAAATGTTAAATAGGGCCAAAATCCCAAGTCCTTCTAGTAGCTTGGTGTGGAAGCTTAAAGAACTGCCAACTCAGGTGTCGTCCACGTCATTGGACCCACGTTCAAAATGACGAGCTCCGTCCCCAACAACTAAAGCGTTGCTTCTCAGGGTGACGTTAATAAGCAATTACAAAACATCGTTCCTTCAATACCATTTTAAAACTACATTGTCATAAAAATTTTAATTACTTTCAAACAAAAGTTTATTTTTAGACCGACTTTGTAGGGCAAAAAAAAAAAAAAAAAAAAAAGAACTATCCGTACCACCATTTCATAGAAGAGTACTGATATTAATTTATGGCTATGAGTCATCTAATGTTTATGTTATGCAAGTGACGAGGGTTTTTCACTCTGGTACAAACAGAGTTTGTTTTTGAAAAACTTTTTGAAAATTTTTAAAATCAGACATTGCACAAAATTTTTTTTTTCCAATTTTTGATGATTTTTCAGAGCAAAATCCTGATTTTAAAAATATTCACCGGGATGGTTCTAAGTCACTGAATTACGTAGGCACGTTATTTTTATTTGATAATTAATTCATGATTTTCAATTTCATCCTTCATGTTCGATTCTTACTGCTTAGATTTCCATTTGGTTTCTAAAATACCGCATAACTCTTCACCCCCGAATCAACCATCTCTATTTACCTTTATCGGCATTTTGTCACTCGTTCGTTGAAGAAAATTCAAAAATAAATTCTCCTAAGCTCAGCAGAATTAAGACATGGGAGAAATAGCTGTATGTGTAAGTGCATCTCGAAATGCATGTAGATAGCAAGTTTCCAACGCCATGTTTCAAAAAAAAAATCCTTTGTGATTAAGAAGAAAAGGAAGTTGCTATAATACCTTGCTATAAAATACGTAAACGAAAGTCAAGGATTCTGGAAAACAGTTAATTTTCGTGATGAACAATAGCTCTGCTCCGCGGCGGTATTAAGTTGTATCAGAACTGACACCCACTACTCGACTTAGACAAACCGGCCGTAAGCTCGCGACGATGACCAATCGGCTAATCGCGACTACCAGAACTTTTTAAAGACTTTTTGTAACTTTTGTGCATTGTTTCCTTCCACTGGCATTTGGCATTTAAGAGGTTTGACCAATGCTTTATATTTATCATCTAATTTCTCGATTCGTTTTTGTTTATTTTTCATCTTCTCCGTCCTCTCATTTTATGGTGGCCACAGTAGCCTAGTGTTCATGGCTTCGGCTTCGTGGCCGGCGGTTTTCGTTCAGTCGAGGGTTCGATCCTTGGCCACTATGGACCCGACGTGTAGCCGGGGCTGATGCACGTTAAATCTTTCGGGGCACAAAGTCCTCCCGTTGGCGTGGTGTGGATGTTATGAGAGGAGGTGCCAGCTCAGATGTCATCCTCGTCACTTGACCGTGGCTCAAAATTACGTTGTCCGTCATCAATAGCCCTCGTGTTCTTCTAGTGCTACGTTAACAAAATAAAAATAAAATTAAAAAAAACTAAACTAAAACTAAACCTATCATTTTAACGCCACAACTGATACCCTGAGATTTCTTGTATCCAAATTTAGGAAGATTCGTGTATCTCGAATAAATTCAGATTCAATCCTACAAGGATATGAGGTATGGATAGCAAATAACTAAATAATACTGACGCTGCTGCAGAAGAAGTACGCTTGCGCCAAACGGCTGCGGTCGACAACTGTTTACCGTGAAATCTTCACTTTCAAATGCATTGCCCCTTGCTTCTGTGAACAAATCCATACAGCCGTAGACTTCGTTCGTATTAGAGTTATTATATTGCTTCGCTTTAAAAATGATAAGTTGATACGAATGTTGTGTAATTTCACATGAAACTTGTTAAACCCGCTGCTGAAACTTAGAATTTATTTAAAGGAATGCATAGTAATAAATGCATGTGTTTTGACTGGTTTAAGCATTTCCAAGATGACTGAGAAGATGTCGAAGATTATTCACACCCAGGTTACCTTCCATGTCAAAAAATAATGACAATATCGAAAAAATCGGTAATCTGGTTCGAACTGACCACCGGTCGAGTATTCGTGCTATTGATGATGCTGTAGAAATCGATAAAGAATCAGTACAGCAAGCTTTATAAAACAATTTTAGAATACTAAAAAGTGTGAGCCAAAATAGTGCCTAAAATTATCACGTTTGAACAACAAGAAGCTAGAAGAATGTTTTTTTCTGACATTTTGAATGGCACTGAAAATGACCCAAACTTATTGTAAAGGATAATAACGTGTGACGAATCGTAGTTGTTTACTTATGATCCTGAAATGCAGAACCAATCCATGCACTGGAAGAGCTCATCTTCGCAGAGAGCCTAAAAAGCTCGAATGAGCAAGTCAAAATTCAAAGCAATGATGATTGTTTTTTTTTTTTTTTCATATTCGTGGAATTGTGTACCTTCACTGGGTTCCTGAAGGTCATAACTATTATTCAATATCACTACCATGATGTTCTTGCTGAATTTCATGAAAGAATAAGGAAAAAACGATCCGAATTATGGAAGGAAAAGTCATGAGTTCTCCACCAAGACAATGTGCTGGTTGATTCCCCTTTTCTATCAAGTGATTTCTAGCCAAGTACAGCGTCCTTGTGTTAGACCATCCGCTTTATTCGCAGAATCATGAGGAATGCGACTTATATCATTTTCCTCAGGTGAAATCTGCATTAAAAGGAACAAGATTTGAGTCCATTGAAGTTGTGAAAGAGAAAGCGGCTAGCGTTCCTTGTAAATATGTATGATATCAAACAAAATGTTTTGCAGCACAAGTCTTGTTAATTAATAGCATCACCTTGTATTTCGTGTCTACTTCTATAAATGTTTAAACTACCATTCTCGCTTAAAATTTCAAATGTCAACTCTTAAGAGTCTGTTTGCTATAAAAACTTAGATATAGTGCCATATATACATAATTGGAAATGCTACTAATAAAATAATGTAATAATTAAATATTATGTGTCCTTTATATTTAATTCCATGTTTAAATCAGAAAAACTCATTTTTTATATAACACATAAGTTTTTGATTTTATAGGAATCAATATATATATATATATAGTACAACACATGGGTTATAACATGAATATTTTCACTGTGGAAAGCAAATTCCATTAATTTTAAAATAGTTTGAATCCTGTA
>BMAW01109938.1:0-27564 GCA_019974015.1 Nephila pilipes | reverse complement strand
CTAAGACCTGCTGATCTATAATCCCGGAAGGCAGCCATGATGCTTGCAGAGCGCCACCTAGCACTTCGAGAGAGATTCGGAGTAGTGAGATGTGACGTAGATGGAGAAGGAGCCAGATGCCGAATAAGACGGTTCAGGAAATTGCGCTTTAGGTTAGATTGTGCTGGACGTTAAAGCTGTGATGCCGCGAGTTTAATGAATTTGTTTTGTGTTTTTATGTTCTGTCCTTCGTCCGCAAATAAACTGTGTGTGTGTGTAATAAGTAGTTATTATTCTGAATTTTTACACACACCACACACACACACACACACACACATATATATATATATATATATATATATATGGTGGTACAACACATGGGTTATAACATGAATATTTTCCCTGTGGAAAGCAAATTCCATTAATTTTAAAATAGTTTGAATCCTGTAGCCTACTTAGCACCTTTCAATAACTCTAAAATGCAAAACGCTTTAGAAATTTTAAAGAATTCAAAATTTATTTTAGATAAGAAAATCTAAAGGAATATGTAACATTCAATATGAAATTAGTAGCTAAACTGTTTCGAAATAATATATGCCGAATGAGGATAGATTTCAATCCGAAATTTAAAATAAAATTCAAGTTCTGAAAAACTTCTGTAAAAGAAAAGTCTTAATAAATGAAAATGTAAACTTATGAGAAACACAATGATTACTTTATGATAATAATCAACTCCACTTTAATGAATTGAAATTTTTTTAAAAAATTGCTTTGAATTGTTTTGTGACTAAGCTATTAATGTCCATTATATTATACGAGTGTTTCCTGATTTATATTTTAAGATCATAAAAAACTGAATTAAAGTTTTAAAAAAAAAAAAAAAAAAAAAAAAACTTCTTTCTCTAAAAAGTAACTTTCCTGGGCATCAAATGGTACCAGTCAATTTTCAATTTCACAATTTGAAAAATGTATATATATATATATACATACATTTTGTGTGATGTTGTGTGTGTGTGTGATGTTATATCTTGGTACTTTATTTTTCCGTTTTAACTTTCTTTTACTTTATCCCAATAACTTATTTTAGCACTCCACTGAAATTAATCATCCAACCAACGCCTCACGTTGTAACTGAGCCTTTAAATTGTAAGAAACCGACCGGCAGGGAACTTCCCGATACTCAGGCGTGTGAAAGCTGATATTATCTTCTCCTTCTCTTTTTTTTCCCTCTCCCATTCGTTCTGTTTCAATCTCGGCTGCTGTGCTCTCTTATGTGATGTCTACTCTTGATGGTTGCTAATGTAAAGTGTATATATATATAATTAGAGATTGGGTGATGGAGATTGTTCATCCCGAATCTACGATGGTTTGCTCTTACGCAATGGGCTGGTTGTCTAGGAGGGTAATTTCGGATTCCATGTAATGTTGTTGATGATATTCAAGGATGAAGCTTGCAGTAGCTTTACTTGTTTATTAGGAGAGATGATGAAGAATGAAAAGTATTTACACTATATGAAAAGTAAGTTGACCAGTTCGTCAGATAAAGATAGATGGCTGCCTCATTTAACCCATATTATCGATGGACGTTGGAACGCGCTCGGGCGTTGAAGTTTACTTCCGATGCGGGTAGCGAAGGAAAACAGAAGAGGAGAAAGTGGCGGCAAAAAAGAGCGCGAAAACGAGCGTCACTTAGTTTTATTCTCGGATAGGTGGCGCTGCATGAGCTTATCACATGACTCTTGAATCATGGCGACATCTATTGAGTATCGGAGGAACTGGTTTTACAGTAGATTGAAAAAATAAAATTAATTGCTTTATAATAATTGGATGGAAAATCCTACAGAGTTCGACCCCTCCAAATAGAGCTGGCCTCCAGCTATACTGGAATTTCCAAAACTTCACTAATTATACTTTATACTTTTCAAAATAACTAATAACACAATAAAAGTGAAAAATGAATTTCAAAACCTATCAATATTCTGCATGGAGCAAAATATGTAATCAATTTTTCTTATCACTTCACAATATAGGAATAATAAAAATTCTGATATAAAGCAGCATAAAATGTAAAAAAGCATATATAAAAAATGTAAATAACACAAGATAATATCTAATACATAAAAGGAAAACAATATAGTATGAAATTAAATCAAACAAAATTCACCAAATAATAACTATGTTTGATATTCAAATGGTGTTGATAGAAAAAAGTTTTATATCTGTTTCGTATTGTGGAGCTATATCATCTCCGCAGATTTTTTTTCTTCTTCTTCTTCTTGTAAATCTTCCAGTTTTCGGATTGTATTTCCTTCAAGTTCTTCTTGGTAGCATCTTTGCCTTGTAACTCTGTTCTTCTTCTATATTTGCAAATATGTAAGTCTGGACTGGCGTATTCTGATGAGCTTGGGCATATGATGCCTTCGTTGAGCCATTCTTCTATTTGTTTGTTTACTTTTTCTCTTTTCGTAAATGCTAATCGGCGTGGCGATTGATAAACTGGTTCATCCTTCTTTAAAATAATTATCGTGGTAACATCGGTGCTTGCCTTCTTTTCAGGCTTGAAGCTTTCTATCATTTCAGTAAATTCTTTTTTGATCTCAGGATCTCTTCTGTGATTCAATTTTACATTTTCGACGTTTTCCGCTTGTATCTGCGTTAAGAATGCTTGATTTTCATGTTTATCAAATTCTGCACCATTCTTCGTGAAGTTGACTGATGCACGTTCTAAAATATCTAAACCTATGACTGCTTCGTACTTTAGTTTTGTTGTAGGTACTACATGCCAAGTTAGTGAATAGTTTTCTTCACCCATCTGAAATTTTTGTTCGAAAGATCCTATCGTAGTGACTTGAGCATCACCTATGCCTGTTAAGAGAATTTTGTTCTTCGCTAGTTTTGTTGGATCTATGATTCTTCTGCTGGTATTTTCTCGTAGTAGACTGACGGTACTTCCGGTGTCGATAAGCGCAGTAATTTTCTTGTTTCCAAACATTATTTCCTTAGTGCGTAGACTTTCTTGACTGATAGTGGCACATGTTGCCGTAGGTTTGCTTGTTTCTCTCGTGAAATTCGTAGTTCTCTTCGGCTGGCTTGTATTTAGCTCTTTCGCTGAATCGTTGAATCTTCTAAACCTGGAGTAATTCGTTTGAGCGTGATTAGAAACATTTGAATTCGAATACCTTTCTCTCCCGTGAATTCGATTTTCGATCCGTCGATTTGAGTTTACGTGGTTTCCTTCATGACTTCTGTGACTGGCTGATTGAGCATCGTGATGTCGATTGTAATTAGTGGTTGCTGCAACTTTCCAACTTGATCTATCCTGCTCGAACTTTCGTGGCGATTCAAACTGACGAAATTTTTCTGAAGCTCTGAAATCTTGTTTACCCCTAAAATGCGTATTAACTGGCTTTTGATTTAATGTTCTCCTGTCGTCTTCATACTCTTCGAACTTTTCTGCTAATTCGGCTGGCGAATTTATCGTTGTCCATTCGTCAAGAAAATGTTGCTTAAAGTCTGTAGGAGCTCTACGTTTCATTTGATCTGAGATGATCAGTTTCCTTAACTCTTCAAAAGATTCGATTTTTAACCCTGATGTCCATCCATCAAAATATGTTGCAAGTTCGTGATAAAAATCGGTCCAAGTGTGGCTATAAACTTTTTGATGCGTGGTAAATAACTGGCGAAACTTTTCCGGCGTGAATTTAAATCTTTTAAGTAGAAGTTCTTTTACATGGTCGTAGTCGTTTGCTATCTCCTCTGGTTCACGTGCGATGATGTGAGAAATTTCGGACGGTAAGAGTCCTAAAAGATATGAAACCCAATGTTCTCTTGAAATTGTTAATCGTTGCACTTGACGTTCGAATAAGACTAAATATAAGCTTATATCTTCTTTAACTTCATATTTATGGAGAAATTTGGATATTTCCTTGCCTAGTAATTTCGAATGGTCGGTTTCGTCAACCGTGGAGTATAATTTGAGTTGATTTTCTAATTTTAATCGCTCTAGCTCAATTTCATGTTGATCTTGTCGTCGTTTCTCTTCTATAGCAAGGGTTTCTAGACGCAACTTTTCTTCAAATTCTTGTTTTCGTTGTGCTTCGGCAAGTGTTTCAAGGCTCAATTTTTCTTCAATTTCTTCTTTTCGTAATGTTTCAAGGCGCAATGTTTCTTCTTTTCGTTGCTCTATTATACTCGTAAACAAATTTTTAGTGAATTCCTCATCATATTCAGTATCTTTAGTGATTAAGTCCCTTAATTTCTTAACTGTCATTGAAGAATCAGGCTTTAGATCTAATTCTTTTGCTAGGATAAATATATCTTCCCGACGTCCTTTAGTGAGGTACGACATTTTAAAATTAATATGAGAATAGTTAAATAGAAACAATTAAATAGAATCAATCAGTTTGAAAATTTATACTCTAATCGTTTTTACGTAATAACAACAAAAGTAATTTTAAAATGAAACACGCTTATTATGGTGAATATCGTTTAATTAATTTGCTTTGATAAATGCATGTATATCAATATATATATATCGAACAAAATAATTAATGCAAGGATATTTGAAATAAATTGTGAAAATAATAAAAATAATATTGTAATATAATTTGTTAAAGTACACCTTTTTAAAAAAATTAATTATTTATCATATCAATCTGAAATCCCTTAGTTAAAATTTTCCACAGAACTAAAACTAAACATTGTGAAAGAATATAAAGTAATTCAATAAGAACCAAAAAAAAATATTCAGACATACAGTGAAATAATCATAGAAGAAAAAAAAAACAAAATCATCTATTTTGAGAATACACTTTCAATTCGTTTAATTTAGAATTCAAGAATCTGCCAAACCTATTTTTTAAAAGTAATAAGTTATCATTCATTGAGAGAGTGAAATGAAACAGCAGACATGTTTTGTCTATGTTGAAATTATCTCATGGGAAAGGGGGGAAAGGGGAGAAATGTTGAAATGTTTACGATTTTGAAAGAGGAAGTCTAATTACTTATGCATTTATTCGTTTCTGCCATGAGAGCGCTGACTGATTTGATATCATGGCATATCAATTCACACACACAATAATGAAAAAAAGACACTCTTAGATTTTGAACTTAAGATGACAATTTGAAAGTATATATATATAAATGCACTTAGAAAATGATACGTTTAATTTACTTTTTCTTCAGATATTTCTTCTTATAATTAAAAAAAAACATTACATGACGGCACTTCATTAGAATTAGATGATTGTCCGAAAAAATAAATGTTTTACAGTACCTGGAATCTTGCGGTGAAACTTGCACATTAACATAAGCTGGATTTTATATATGTATTTTTTTAAAACAACGCTCTTTCAGCAATCGACGACCTTTTAAAGAGCTTAAGTTAAACACACATTTAGATTAAGATTATCACAAGCACAAATAAATAACTTGATGCGAAGAAACATTTGATGATAGAAAAACTGAGGTTCTACTTGTAGGCGGGACACACTCGTCGTCGTAGAAAACTAATCGTGGAAATAGATGAGGCACACATTTTATTTGTAGTAGATCCGTTATAGCTGTACACTGGCTATTTTTGCTGTAGAGGCATACGTTGTCACTGGCTATTCTTGTTGTAGAGGCATACGTTGTCACTGGACACTGGCTATTCTTGCTGTAAAGGCATACGTCGGCATTAGCATCTGGGAAATTTTGTTGATCTCAGGGCGAGCATCTAATTTTCTTTTCTTCATGTAATTCTCTCCCATTAATTTTGACGCAATCTCGGTCCGATCACTCACGAATGGAAATTTTAAAATAATGAACTCAGTAAGCTTAATTAATATGATTCCAGGGAGCTTAATTTTATGAAACAATTAGGATTAACAGATTTCTATCCTACAGTTTACTCAATAAAAGTAATCCTAAATAAACTGTCATGTATTGGTATTCTAATCAGCTAGTCCTTTAACATTTGGTATCCCTTCAAGTACAATTTTGAACATAACTTCCCCCACAAGGGGATCACCACTGTACATGGAGGGCCAATACACGGCCACTGTACACGGGCAACATCCAAGTTATTCCGCTTCACAATACCAAATCCAACACAGGCCTTCTTTTTCAATGCGACGAAAGTAAAAGTGTTGTTATTTTGACAACTTGCTTTTAAGATAGCACTTCTATGATAACCAGCCAAACATCAATCATATGAGAACACTAATTTTTTGATAGGACTTATCAAATGGTTTGATTTCTACACCATCTGGCAGCTGGTCTGATAATAGCTCTGGTTTGAATTCAATATGATAAGAGTATTCCAGGGTAGTCCAAGCAGGTTCAAAAACATGGAACCCTTGCTTTTTCTTATAAAACTTCAGTTTATATGCCGAACAATTTGCTTCCAAAATTTCTATCTCCATCATGTTGAATAGCAGGGACCAAAATCTGAAAATAATATCATTGCTTTGTAAGTACTAAAAAGAATAATATTTACTAAAAGTGTTCTTGGATGACCAAAATTAAGGTGCTATTTTTATGGTTTCGGTCAGCAACATTTAGTTTTTTTTTTGTATCTCCTGGGGGGAAAGAACTAATTAGCTTTAAAACAATCAGTAAGAAAAATAGATATTTGACTCAGTATCCGCATTATGAGTCATTCATAATGAGTGTATATGCCAAGAAAGGTACAAGTTTTAATATTATTTAACTCTCAAGTACTGGGAAAATCGGTACACAAGTCTCATGTTTGACAGATCTATCATGTGAATGAATACAAAAATATGACAGCTTATGGGCCTACAGGTGCTGTAAGCATTCTGTAGGCAATGTGCACTATAATTCCAGTAGGCAGTAGGCATTTTCACAATTAAAATGTATTCTAAGGTCTTGAATTTTTGTGTTTGATAATACATTACATGAAAACCCAATTGTTTTGTGTTACATTCAGGTCTGGCCAACAATTCATTAAGGGAGTATGGTTTATCTTTTGAATCAGATGAATGGTCCTTCAACCATAATGGGGCACCTTAATACATGTGTGGATATGTATTGTCCTTTTGTAAAAGATCTAATCTAGCAATATAAATTCAGGAAATGATCATGGTTACCTTATTAGAAAAAGAGGTGTATATATTGTCAGCCATTCGTAAATATTTTTAAAATTTGCCAGATGCCTTAACAATGTTAAGCTGTAAAGAATGTTGCAAAGTGTGGATGCAACTTCTTGTAAAGAATGTTGCAAAGTGTGGATGCAAGCTAGAAAATCTGATGCAAAAGTGTTAATAATCGTTTCGTTTAACAATATCTAGACAATCGAAGAGAGCCCATCCGCATACCCTCTCTTTAAGTCAATATTTCAGTCGTAAATTGAAGAATTTTTCAAATACTTGTACACTCGGTGTTATGTATATACTTGACATTAGTTTGATGTACATATTTGAGAAGTATATACTTGACATTAGTTTGTGATAACAAAATTTCCCTTCAACCTCTGAAATGCTATATTAAATTTAAGCACTACCACTTAGAAAATTGTTCATTTCGTAATTACTTGTTATTCTTCTCCCACAAGCCGTTCCGATTGTAAACTGGAACATTAGTTCTTTTATATACTTATTGGTGGGTATAATGGAATACACGCATAGGGGAGGTAGTATTGTATTTTGTATACGTCTATCTGCACCAGTATTAGTGGTAATTTATTGTATAAAAATGAACCGAATTGTATGGAATACGGTAAGAATTTCCATGGAAGAAACGAGTTTTAATGTTTCAATGATATCTAAACATTTCACTAGTTCACTACATTCAAAATATGAGAAGAAACGACTGTTTTTGTTTTAACTTTAATGTACTGTTTTTGTTTTCATTCATTATACCAATGACACTTTACTGCCTCAAATAAGAAAAAGAAACAAACACGTAAATTACTTAAAATAAATAATAACCCTGTACATATAACTGATTTTCCATCATTTGATGGATTAAAATATTCAATAACAAATCGGAATTTGTGTAAAATTATGAAGGAATAGGATCTATCTCCTTCATTTCGAAAACTAAACATGGGATTTTAGAATTTGTTTCAAAAGTATAATATAAGATTAAGCTTTCTTTTTTTTCTTTGTGCATTGTAGTGAATAAATTATTCAAGAGTATTTCTGTCGTGTATTTGAATTCCACTTATAATAGTTTTCCAATGAGAATAATTCTTCCTTAATAAAATGTTATAAAAAGTTTTCGGTGCATGTGTAAATTCTTTGCGAGCCAAAAAAATTGTCACCAATCAATTGTGGGTTCGATGTAAATAGATAAGAAGTAATTGGTATATTCTTTACAAGGTATAATTAATTTACACAAATACTACCTTGATAATTGCCAAAACTAATTTTTTTTTGAAAATATAACTTATGATGCGAATTTATATTAAAATAATCCTACCTTATAACTTGTATGAATTTCATAGCTCATAGTATGTATTTCATAACCTGTATGTATTTCATTCTATGCTCTGCATAGACAAAAAAATCTCCTCCGAATGCAACATCTTCATTGTAATTAAGACTAGCACAGACACCAGAAACTTCTCCCAGATATTTGAAATTGTATTTATTTGAATAACTATTTTAAAAATTGGAATTCAAGAATAAATTGTGACGTATTTTTCGCCAAAACAATATGGAGGGGGAGAGTGGTAATGTTCCTTAGCAGAAGAGTAATAAGCGAGAAAGTGAAAACTTGCTAAACTAGTTTTATAATTAAAATGTGTTAAGTCTGGATCATTGATATTTATTCCTCATTCCTCTTTTAAAAACACAGTAAAAGTTTTTTCCGTTCACGATGTAAGTACCATGTCGTTTGGCTTCCTAATGGAACGATTAAAAAAAAAATTTAAAAATCAACAGTTGAATATTTTTAGCTTTTTTCCCCAAAATTCTTCAACTGAACAGTTCGCATGCTTTAAGAAGACTCGGTACCTTAAAAATGATTCAAAAATCCATTTTTAATTTTTTTTTATTTAGTAATATTATTTGAATTATTATTTTTTAATAGATATGCTAATTTTGTACTTACGGGGACTAAAAGTTGGAGGAAGAGAAATATGAAACTATAAACAAACAGATTTTGGGAAACGACCCTCGTTTTAAGAAATGTCAGTAATTAAATGATTTTTTATCAAAAATTTGATGGAAAGTAATTTTATTTCATCTTAATCTAAAGGGCAGTGATTACTATTTTTTTAGAAACCACAACTATGATTACAGCGAATTTGTTGTTGATATCTCTTACGTGTATGTATACAATTTAAATTAAGACAATTAATTCTAATAATTTCATAATTTAAGTTCTTATTCATCGTATATTTTCACACAAATAAAACAGTTTGATACTATATTAAGCAAAAAATATTAAATATGAGTAATTTTATTTCCTTTATTATTATTATTAAGTTTCCATCCTACTTTTTCTTAGTCAAATGCTATTAAAACTCCAAAAAAGTGATCAATGGTAAGAAATGAGCTGAAGTAGTACAAAAAAGCACTTACGTTAAAAAAAAATTTCTTTTTTCAAGCCACAGAAACTTTAAAATGATTTTTCTCAGTTTGTGGTTTTTTGATATATTAATGATTTAAAATGCTATTCCTTTCACATTTACCAATCACCTAATTTCTTTCCTCATTTTTGAAATAAAACGAACAGGTGCTTCAAAAAAATATTAAGATGTTAGAAATAACGGCATTTTTGCAGCATTACATATATATATATATATATATATATATATAATTCCTAACATTACTTAAAACACCCTTGTTAACATTACGTGAACTTTCTTATTACAATACTTATAACTACAAGTGGAGTAGGTATCGAAAATTTTGATTTTAAACTTTTAACAAGAACACTTCCAAAATTTCATCCAAAACCATTTTCTGGGAAAGGAGTACGGTATATCTTAAAACAGACATTTTTGATGTGTATATATAGAGAGGGGGAGAGAGGGGGGAGGGGGGAGAGAGAGATTTCAAGGGATACTGGTTTCCCTCATCAATTCTATCTTCAAGATTCAGAAGAAAACAATTGCACCGAAAATATGCAGAACTCGCATCAGATCCAAGTTAAATTTGAAATGACTTTCAACAAGTTCGATTCAAACTGTACATTATCATAACCTGTATCTCAGCGTACAAAATTCCACATGCCTACGCTTTTTCGTTTTTACGCAATACCGTCCATTCAGACACTGACACACAGACAAAAAAAATCTTCCTTTTATTAATATAGATTGAAATATGTAAAAGAAATTAAAAATATTGTTTTAGCAGTCGTTTTCAGAAAATGCTTTCAATTTAAGTTCAAAACTTTTAAAATATTTTGCTTACTGTAAGTCTTAAATATGTAAACACAAATCGGTGCTCATCGAGTATTAGTTCATTATGTGTGATACATTTAAAAAAATATTCATTTTTTTATTTTATCAAAACATTATATTAATTATAATTTTCTATTTTTGCGTGATATTTGATTTTTTAATTACCCTTTTGGGAAATCCATCGATCAAAAATAAAACTTTAATATAAATAACAAAATATTTAACCAAGAACCTGAAAAAGAACCTTTTATAATAATTTCCTCTTTGGATTCGTAAATTGCAGGGCTATTTTAGCACTATTTAAATGTAATATTAAATATACATATATTCTCCATTCAATACAACTATATTTTAAGCATTCAGGTAAGAAGAGACGAAATATGTAATAAAAAATGTAATAAGAGATGCGTGAATTTGAAATGAAACTTTTTTTTACCTGTTGAGAAGAGTTATCTTACCCGAGTCTAAAACTGCAACTACTAATCCAACAGGGTATCATTTACTCCCTAATTTTAAGCTATGTGCGGAATATTGAAAGGTATTTTGATAGTCCAATTTTTTTACAATCTCAAAAATATTTTCTGCAACAAAAGAGCACAGTTCGAACTTTGGCATTTACCCTCGTAACATGTCTAATTGAAAAAAATAAAATAAAAAAGGAAATATAATTAAAATGGTGATTATGAAAATGTTTTTATAAATGACTATTAGATGACATAAACTTATTTTGATTATAAGGAAACTTTTATTAGTTTTTAAAGAAAAATTCACCTTAAAAATCTATCAATTAGTCACTTTTCGAGAACTTGCTCTCTTTGTATGTTACGCTGAATTTAAATTTAGTTTTCCCTCATGAAAATCGTACTCCTTTTTTTCAGATTTAAAAAAGGAGATTTGTTACGATTACTTATTATATGCGATTCTAATTGTTTAATTAAGAAACTGTATTTTTAGAACTCACGGGATATTTCAAAAATAAATTTTTGCTTAATTCTCGATCAGATATGTCTTCCTAATTTTAAGGAGCTTTCAGTTTGTATGACCAGTTGAAACTGCTATGAAAAAGATAGAAAAAAAAAATACAAGGATTTTATTCAAGAATATCGAGGAAAATTTTCTAATGGATAACGAAGTTACAAACTACCTGAGCATAGTTTAAAATGTGGAGAAATTTAAAAAAATTAGGTTGTCAGATGTTGCTGTTACATAAAAAGACGTGATGTGTTCATCTAGTTTTACAAATGATATCCTAATTGTATCAGGTCACGTAACTTATTTTAGATACTTTCCTAAATGATAAACAGTATATTTACATACATTAGAAAACGGTTCAATTATAAGAGCTCTCGTAACTATTTAGGTCAACTGAGTGTTTTTAAATGTCCTTAAAGCTACCAAAAATATTTTATAAAAGTATATATATTCGACTATAACAAATTTCTTCTAACTCAAAATATAATTTAATCTCCCATAAAAGTAGAAAATAAATATTTTCGAGAAGAAAAGAGGGTAAAAATAAAACAGTTATCAGCTGAAGGTTTATGTGTTTATCTGCCTGTTTTTAAGCACACTTCTAATACATTGTTTCGAATTTATTGCAGTAACTATTTTTTACGATTGTCTATAAGTTTTTATATGACAGCCTTTTTAGTCTTGCACCAATTTGAAAGTATTAAAAATACAAAAAGATCATCATTTATCCTTTCAACAATTATGAAATCCTTCGAATTATTTTCTATATGTTTTTTTTTTATCTGTGTTACATTTTATTTTCTCATGTATTAGAAAAAATGGTATTCATAGGTAGATACAAAAAAATTTTAAAATAATTCTTACTATTATAACTTATGATTGCTTAGTAAATAATCGTTTTGGACATATGCAAGTGTAGGTAAAATTCAATTAGAAATTTAAGCGTTAAAAGAGGAAGAATTTTACATTGTTCACAAAAATTAACATTACAGTTATTATGTAGTAATGCGACAGTAAAGTTTTGTTTCAATACATATAGTTCTAATAAAATTAAGTCATAACTATTAGCAAAATTTCGGAGACGAATATCAAAAGAGTTCACAATATATGTTGAAACTGGGAATCATTGAAAATTCCACCTACCGTCACTCTACCACTATGAGAACGATCCAGCTATTCTGGCAAGGCAAGCCAGCTTAAGTGAACCCCATTCCTTCTGATACCCACTGATGCACTGAAAAACAAATGGAGAGAAAGCAGCATTGAAGTTTTCGGTTATCTCTTTTATATTATCCTTTGTAGTTTCTATTAGCTGTCAGGTTGTCGGCTTATGATTGTCTACAAAATAAATTCATTTTAAATGTTGTTCATAAACATTGTCGTTAGCATGTGTGGCCTCCAATCTTCTTGTGTGATATTAATTACCTTCTGATTGGGAGTCTGTTGTGTTCACCTCAAAAAAGGCTACCTATGCAGCACTGGTGACCCGGATGTTTGACTATCAATAATTCATCCTTTAAATCCTAGTTCAAATATCTTATATATTATTAACACTATACATTATATATAAGTCTTAGGATTGTGACAAAAGTATACATCTCGATATTTACTCGTAAATAGTGTAATAAATTTGAAAATGCTTAAAATTATTTTATAAACAAATTATAATTTTCGAAGGTAATTTTCTATGAAGAAATATCATTCAAAAGTCCAATTTGAAACTCTCGCACAAATGAATATAAAAAAAAATTAACTAATGTTTTGAAGAATTCTATAACCGAAGGTCATTTTTTCCATCTGAGGGATTATCATTTTTTTCAAAAATTCATGTTTTGGCAATCCTTAAGTATGGACAGTTACATTACATATTAAAATAATAGGACATATTTTACATATTAAAATAATAGGACTTAAGTATGGACAGTTGCATTACATATTAAAATAATGGGACATATCTTATCCGTTGATGCACCCTAAATGTGTTTCTTTCGAGCATTTATTTTGATCGTGGTTCGAAGACATAATGAAATGAGTTACAACTTTTAAAGTTTAAGAAAACTTTATTTTAGATGAGGTAACAGCTTGTAGCCTTCCCAGGAGCGCTCTACTTAACTACTCCCATGCTATTGAATATTCTAAACTCACTCCACACAAACTCACTCTTTCTCTCCCTCCTCGAGAGGTATCAGCGCCGCGTAGCGGATGTTCTAAACCATTGCTCGAGGGAGGGAACACTATATATATATGTACCCTTTTTTGAATGAATCCTTGTTTTGTTGAAAGTCTTAATTTCTGCTTATATTTGTATAAAATGCCCTTTTGATAGTAAAATTCTGCCCTAATAAAACTTTTCTTGGATATATTTTTTTTTAATTTCAAGGCCACATAAGTCCAAAAAATATGCATTTGTTGGCAAGACTTACGTTAATTCAAATATACTATTACCTTAAATGTAGCAATATAAGTGTAGCATATATATATATATATATATATATATATATATATATATATATATGTGGGGTGGGTGGGGGGTGGGGGGGGTGTTTGTGTGTGTGTATAAATTCAAGAAGTTTGAAGGTTAATTTAAGAAAATTACAGCTGTTTGAATTTTTTCTATGAATAGGTTCAAATTCGAATAAACATTTTTAGTGAAGTCTAAATACAAACTTTTAAATGGAAATATAGTATTATATGCACTTATTTGTATTTTGTTTTATATATTTTGTTTTCTACATTTATATTTTTGATGTATAATTGCGATAAACTTGTTATATATATTAATCTTTAAACTGTCTGGAATCGATTTATGAAAAAACCCACTTACTAACCAAATATAGTATTCATTCAATAAGAATGTTTTAACAAATTTATATAAATTCCTTAAGTACAATGATGAAATTATAAATTTAAAATAGTAAGTATTATGATAAACTAAACTGATTAATATACATGCATATATTTCAGTAATAAAAATGCCTTATTTATTCATTTATTAATTTTATCTATATGGAACCATTCACATTTTTATTGACTTGTCTTATTAATGTCGCATTTGAGGAAACACGAGGGCTATCGGCAATGGTAACCTCGTAATTTTGAACCCTGGTTAAGTGATGAGGACGACACCATGTATTGGCACCTCCCTCTCCTAATTTCCACACCTTGCCAATTGTGGTCTTTGAGCCCCTATAATATTAACGTGCATTAGCCCCAGCTGCAAGTTGAGTATTTAATGGCATCAAGGCTCCAGCCGACGACTCGACAAAAATCACCGGCCGCAAGTCCGAGATTACTAGGCCGTTGCCACTTCACATTTGTACAAAATGAATGAAAATAAAATATAATTAGTTTTAACAACATAATCATCATAATAGAGTGGGTAAGTAATCACATACAATAATGCCCTTTTACCGAATGTTTTAAAAATCGAATGCATTTCAGATACGTGTTAAAAAAAAATTTCTAACTAAATGATAAGCACGAATTGGTCAACAATTCAAATATAAGGTACATTTTCTTCAGATTCATGTAAAAGTAACTAAGCAAAAATTAATAATTAAAATAAAAGATGAAATAATATTTTTTAAAGCTATTTTAGGCATAATTTAACATAATCCACAATACAGTAAACATACACATAACAATATTTCCCCCAAAATCTAAGTTTATAAGGCATAATAGATGGAATGGTAGATTTGAGCTATTAGTTAATTTATTATTTCTTAAAACTAAATTTTAAATACAAATAACGCACAAAGCAATATTTAATCAATGCTTTTAAAATTTACCCAAATATATTTAAAGTAGCTCAGGACAAATAAAGTTAAAATATTACGTCTAATTCTTACAGAACCAACTCACAAAGCATAAAACAAATAATTTAAACATAAATATAGTATTTTGCAAAAGAAGAAATGCTGAATTTGATATGCTGCTTATTTTTCGATACTTAGAATTAAATTATAAACATTAAACTTTCAGTAATACAAATCAAACTATAGTATATATTAATTTAGAAAAAAGTAAGTAAATTGGCTCACAGAAAAAAAAATTAAATATATTTGTTTTTATAAGACTTTCTGGAATAAAGCTACCCACAGCAAATTATTAATACCTCAAAAATAATACAAGGTGATATTCAAACTGATTCATCTAATTTCAAAATTTCATATTTTTAAAAATAAATGCCACAGAATGATAAGTAATTCATGAATACTAAGGAAAATTGTGGAAATCTTATATTTATAAAAATAGATGACCATCGTGTGTTTGTCGTGAAGCTATTTCATGAAAGCTGTTTTAGAATATTTCATGGTGCTACCTTGTAGTTGAATCAGTCGCATTAGACCAGATGACTTGATGATACATAGCTAGTAACCCGGATATGGCCTCAAGCAATTTTTTTCCTTGGGCGGGGGTGTAAAAGGTAAAGTGTATGCTCCACCATTACCTTCAAATGTATGTGAACTTAAGCAACAGATTTCTGCTGAGTTAAGATGAATTACCACTGACATATTACAACGGGTTTGGCAGGAATCAATATAACAAACTGAGATTATACGAGTAACTAAAGGAAGTTATATGAAACATTTGTTAAAAAATTTCTGTTTTTCCCTTTGCATTCATGTATTACTTATAATTCTGTGTGGTTTATTTATGAAAATAGGTAATTTTGAAATCGCAAAATGTCCATCAGTTTACAAATATGTGTGTGGCACTTTGAAATGGGATAAATAATTTTCAATAAACCTGTATTTTTACCAAAAATCTATCGATTTTAGTACAAGCATTTATTTTTCCAAAAATTCATAATCCGATGAATCCATAATCTTACAGTCGGTCATCTCTTACAGCTTTGTATACTAGATATTATATCTATATCTAATAACACACTATATTAAAAGAAGGAAAAACTGCAGAACTCAAAGAAATAAGTACAAACATTTATGCAGCTAGTTTAAATCCGGCATCTCTAGTAACAAGAAAAATAGAAAATAAATTATATCAATTTCTGTAAATACAGTATGTAGCAAATAATTATAAACAAGAGTAGTTCAAGCGCTCATAATTAAAACACATAGAGCAATGTTTAACCAAAAATCTAAGTTTATAAAATGAACATGAAATAATGAATTTGAGGTACCAGTTAAAATGACTCCAACAAAATATCTAAGATTTCAAGTGCCGAGTTTATATCAATGTATTTTGCTTTACCAGAATGAATTTAAGTTAGCTCAAAAATAAAGTAATTAGTACCTGTCTGCAAATCTTAAAATCGTACTCTTTAACATAAAAGAAGAGCTTGAGATCAGAATGTATTACGAGAAAATGTGAAGAAAAACAATATGATCGAAAAAAAGAGTACGATATGTATGAACAATAAGTATTTAAAATATCGCTAAAGCTTACGATAAATACGCTGTTATAGCAATCTTCTTAATAAGCTAAAAATAAATATAGAGCATATTAACATAAAATTCATAAATATCGTATACTTATGTCCCATAGCACGAATCTTCTGGACACTCCCTACTCACAAAATTGAAAATAAGTTTTAAAAGCTTGTATTAAGTGCGTCAGAAACTTTATTAGCAATTAAAGGATTCACCTCAGATAAACATTACATCGAAAGAGATATTTAGGTACCCTTTCTGGCTTCGGTATGTTGTTTTATTTACAAAGTCGAACTTATCGATACCTCTACTCTTTGTATCATAGAATATATTGAAATGGTTTGATGTTCGAATGGCTACCAAATTGAGTAGAGAGATGGAATAAAAAATTTGCTTGAACCTAGAGAGAGAGAGAGAGAGCTTTTTAAAATCTTTCTCGGTCACCTCTTGTTTGCATTGACGTCACTTTGAACAGTGGTTATTACATTTCTGGTTTATTACGGCCAGTGACTCTACCCTTTCTTCGGGCTCGGTGAAGCGATACTATTCAGCAGAATATTGCACAACTGCATATTGCTGGTATTGTACGGACCTAGCTTGATACTGAAAATGTTCGGCTTCTGCACTGGTCAATACGTTCTCCAGATCTCTCACCAATAGAAAACTTCTGCTCAATGGTTGCCGAGCGACTGACTCGTCACCAAACGCCAGTTACTACAGTCGATGTACTATGGCATGAATAGGTACTGCTGCTTCATGAGCAGCTGTACTTATTCATGATATTTAATGTCTGTTTGACTCAAAGCCCAGGTATATAAGAACTGCAATTGCTGCTGCTTCATGAGCAGATGTACTTATTCATGACATCTAATTTCTATTTTATTCAATGTCCAAGCGTATATGAGTTGTTATTGATGCCAGACGAGTTTATTCAGGGCACTGATTTCTCAGGATCTATGATTCCAAATTTCTTGAAAATTTAATTAATTTTTTATTTCTAATATGATATATTTGTTTAATAAACATCTTTCTGTAATTCGCATTTCTACCTGTTTCAACAATTTTCATGACTAGTAGTGTACCTCTAATGAGTTTCTACTCATATAGGATTTTTTTGTAATAAAATTGCCTATATTTTCACCTAGAATGAAGCCTCTATAATAACAAGTCTAAATGTTTCTCCCCCCTCCTTCCTTGAAATCAATTCAAAAATAAAATTTTCGAACCAGTAATCTACTCTGATATACTCGTGGTATTACAAGGAAATTCCAGGTGATGTCCTTACTATTAAGAGAGATCAGAGGTGTCCAAGTAATCATTTGTAGAACAGCTAGTGAAAACACACTAGGAACCTTGTTTTTGACCAAGAAGTTAATATATTTTGCACATATACCAATTATAATACTTTCCAGACCACTTCCAAGCGTCTTTTAAATTGTAAGGGACCTGACAGAGAAAATATAATTATTTCACTTCTTCTCGTATACGATTTCTTGAAGATTTTTGATCTCTTATACATACATGATTCAGCCTTTGATTTGTCTATGGAGAATAATTCACAACAATTTTTTTTTAAAAATACAAACTAATTACAGCAAGATTATTAACATACTTTTAAAATAGTAGAATAAAAGGTTAACATAAAATTAATTTCAAGTTTTGAATTGTACATACACGTGGTTCAATCAATATTTCAAATTCATTATAAATGTTTGATAATGAAACAAATACAACTTCAAAGATATAACTGTAACTAATAATAGTACAAATTCGCATCCCCAATGTTCAAAAGAGATAACAGAGAGATAATATAACATAAAAAGAAAGAATACAGTACTCTCACAATAATCCGACACTACTGCTATCCAGTTTGTCACTACTGCTATCCAGTTTACACATTGAGATTATTACACAGAAAATTGTTTTATGCCTTACACTTCAAAAGAACAATGTAAATTATCAATAAAAAACAGTAGCATTTTTGTATAATTAGATATTTCGCGTGTTTGACACTATATTTTCTTTTATTGCATTCAATTTAATACAATAATCTATTTTTTTTTTTGCTGTTTAAATGTTTTATTATTAGTGAATTTTCCAATAATCCGAAGGTTTTGGTATTCCGGTATTGCGCCGGTCCGGTATCTGCCGTTTTTCTGTATATGCAAAAATAATGGCTTTGAGCAACATAAAACATGAAAGAGAGGATTTGGTTTGAATCAATATCGCACTTCGTTATTGACTGTCTTAAAATTTTCAGTTACAATTAAGTAACAAGGACGATATTCGAATTAATAATTTAAGATTCTGTTTTCTAACATTGACATTCTGCCTAGTAAAGAGTCTCAGGATCAGTTCCATTAGCTTAGTTATCATTCTCATGTAAGGGTTTCAAAACCATAGCTCAATTCGAATATCACAGACAACGAAGTTTGCAACTTTGACAATAGGAAATTAACAGCACTGTACTTATAGAAGAGAATATCACTAAGAACTGATGGGCAAAATTGAACAAATGTTAATTTTTTTACGTCTACTTCTATGAATATATTCTTTCAACTTCAAAAATTAAAATCACTTAGAGCTCTTATTATTGTACTTATATTCGATACCATACTGATTAATTTTTTGCTGTATTAAAAATGTGAGAAACTATAAATTTTTTTAGAATTTTTTTTAACACTGGAAAATATTTCACTTTGACTTACAGACTTTCTTCGTTTATATGAAGGGTAATAAGAATAAGTTTTTAGTAAACTCTATTTTAATGTGTTTTCATAAAAAAGCAGGTGACAGTTTTTTTTTTTTTCTTTCACATGCAGAAGCCACTAAAAAGAGCATTACGATATTTTCAAATCCAGTGTTTCTTTATCTCGATTTGGTGTTATAAGCAAAATTAAAATTATTAATAATTAGTATTTAATAAGAACGTAATTAATTTTAGTGTTTAAGAGAGAATTTCTGAAAAATTCCAAATTACTTGTATTAATGACAAAAATTAGAAAAATAATTAACATTAAAATAGAAATATAATTTATATTTAATTCTGTTATGATTTGAATAACCATTGAACATATTTTTATTTGCTTCAGATTATTTAATGCAACGATTAAACAGTGTTTCTCAATAAACTACTCTCTATAATTTTAGGAGGAATAAAATGAAGTTCAGTGGTTGTAGTTGAAAATAAGTCCTTTTATGTAACGCACAGTAAAGGCTTGAAAAAAAGGAGAGTGTGTGAGTAGTACTTTTTTTTATTATTAAACTTCAGAAATTTACTCCAACAGTGCTTTTTAAATGCAATGAAACTCTCTATCTATATTACGTATTCTGTCCCATTATTCTGGTTTCTTCTGTTAATAGATACATGTTTCTAAGAAACTTTAAAAACGATAGATAAGTAATATATATTCAAATTTACCTACAACAAATTTCTTCATCTGAATTATTGCAATAATTTATAGGGGGCTAATCTTTTAGGCAGGGAAAAATTGTTGTAGGAACCACTTATCAATTTTTTTAACATGTGAAATAGACTTTTTATAACCATGTTCTGCTTCCTGATTTTACGGTTCTATCCAGAGACGAAATATTAAATTTTTCTATGTTCTTTTTCATTACACTTCATGATTTTGGCTCTAATGTTAAATATAAAGACTAGGTAATGTTAACTATCAATTAGGATATTATTCAAATATCTTCATTTTACAGTTCTATCCATAGGCATAATGTTACCGTTTCCTTTAATTTTAGTTACCTTTAGATTAAAATATATTCACTTTAATAATTTTATAATTAGAACAATAATATTTAACTTACATATATTGAGTGTCATCATTTAACGTTTGGTTTAATTTTAATTTCATGTAGATTATTTTGCTGTTCATTTCAATATTTCATCACTTACTTTTACGAAACATTGCACAGAACATTTTTTTTTTAAATTTATTTGTTACTATCAAGATATTAACGTTAGAATTCTTAGAAATAATCCCAATACATATCGTTTTTATTTTACTTCGCTCCTGCTGCCATCTATCGTTTCATTCTAAGCAATGAAACTCGTAACTCAACCCGGTTTTTTAACATGCTCCAGTTCATTGAATAATGAAGAATACGGGAAAATTATATTTTTCTTCCAAAAGCACTACATTTGAACTTGAAGCAAAAATATTTCTTGTAAAAAAAATATTCTTGTTTTGTATAATAGTTACAGAGTAAAGAATTCTTATTTTATGTGTTTTGAATCATAGATGGACTCCAATAATTGAATTTAATTTAACTTTTGGTATTTAAGTTGCATGGTAAATGGTTGAGTTATTTAATAAAAACAAAAAGATACTACTGGGTATTTTAAAGGAGAAAGTGATTAAGTAAAAATAAAACACACACGCGTGTTAGTAATTAGTAAAATTTGATTAGCATTTATTTTTTAATTAATTTTGTAATTTTAAATTTTTCGAATTTTTATCCGCGTAAGGGGCTATTATATTAGGAGGAGAATTTTGGTGTAAGAGAACACTTTTCAATTTTAAATTATTTCTTTCTAAATCCCTACTATTAGCTCACACTCCCTCTATATATATGTTGTTCAAATTTTCAATCGTTAATAAAATAATTTTTATTCGTCCACTCAAGTTCAAATACATTTTTTTAAATTTGAAGTGGATGACACTTGATGTTAATGCAGTTTTTTCAAATATTAATTCATTAAATTAAATTTAGTTGGTGAAAATGCAATTTAGCCCAACCACTGGGAGCGATTTCAAAAATTGCCAAACTTGGCGATTTTTTTTTTTTTTTTTTTTTTTTTTTTTTTTGGCTGAGAGTTAAGTCTGCGTAGCGGAGCAGGATAGCCTCATTTGGCAAAAAAACGCCAAATAATTTAATAAAAAGAAACTAAAATAAAATTTTTCTTTGTTGACCTAAGTAGGAATTGACTTTAATTTTTTTTATATTACTTGTTTACATTTGCCTTAGTTATATTAAATTTAATAATTTAACGTTTGCTTTAATTTTAATGACACTTAATAAGATAAAATATTCAATTTCATAATTTATCATTTGCTTTAATTTCAAGTACATTTTGCTTAGATATAGTCAATTGAATAATTTTTCGTTTCCTTTAAATTTAATATCGGAAAAGTTTATTATTGTCCTTTTCTCGATATTTCATTGTGTAATTTAATTCTCATATTTAATTGTGTAATTTAATTAGAATTAAAAAAAATAGCGCACCTTGGGTGGCTAAATCTGTTCATTGCAAAACTTTTCACAGAACATTTTCCTAGAATTCATTTTATCTATTATTTCATTTTAATTTCTTAGACTATGTAATTTTATATTATTCCTTCATTTGTGATATTCCATTTTTAGTAATAATTCAATTTAAGTAATCATCAATTTTTTTAATTTTAACTTTTGAAGCTATATAGCGTTGCCATTGTCTATCTCCCTTCTATTCAACTCGTACGTTGCAATAAAAATTTGTGATTCTTCTATTTCTAGATATGTGCGTTTCGATTTTTTTTCCAGTAGGATTTTTATATAAATTTTCTATTTCTCTTATCTATTTTTGTCTTTCAGATATAGTTTTATTATTTTTCTGTTATGCTTTTATAATTATTATTTCATTCAGTTCGAAATTTTTATTTTTCTGATATTTGACAAAAATCTTGTTTATTTGAACTTAGGTTTTCCACCCTTTATTTTATAGAGTTATAGCTAATGGAACAAATTTAGAGTAATCTTGCATCACGGTGTAGAGCCTATGAAAACATTGAATTATATAATATATTCAATATTTTCTACTCTTTTCATTAATCTATTTGTTTATTATATTTCATTCAATTTTTGTAATTTAAATGTCCATTTATGTTTTTTTCCCTTGAATTATTTCCGCAGCATAATGTTTTCTTTAGAATTAATATTTTTCTTTTATAATTTAAAACATTCTTTATTTTGTTTGGTTTTTTTCTCTAGTATTTTTATGTTAGAATTTTCTAACTGACGTTTATACAATTACCAACCTAAAATCAGAATGAATGATAAGATTCTGCCTTATGACAAGCACTCTAAATATTCAGGTTCCATTTTAGATCCTCGGATCTTATGTAACAGATATATAGATTATCTGGGGGAAAAGATTAGAAAAAGACTAATATTTTAAAATATATCACAGGAAATTATTTGGGAGTTGATGCTAATACTCTCAGTACAATCTATATATCTCTAATCGAACCAGTCTTAGAGTACAGTTGTCAGCTTAATTTCAATACAACGAACCACTAACCTTATCAAACTAAAGAGGTTACATATGAGTGCTATTCACGTTATCTCTGGTATGAGAAATAGTTGTACACCAAGAGTTTTACATGAATGAGATCTTCAACCCATAAAATTGAGAAATATGGGATTTGGTGAATATTTTAACAAGCCTTACAGTTTTAATGACCATCATCGAATAACCAGTTATCTTCGAAATTGGTCAAATAACCAGAAAATAAATATCAAACTAAGCCAACGAATTCTTTTGATGGGTTTGATAGATTAAAAGCCTTTCTTTAAATCCAATCATTAACTCTCTAAAAAGTCTGCCAAGAGTTCGCTTCCAATCCGAATTTAAAATCAAAACTAGTGAAAATAATAGACTTGCCTGTATACCTACATGAATTTCCTCTTAAAATCATCAACGAATTCTTATTTCTGTAATTCAAATTTATACCTATGGGAGCACAAAAGAAACAATATCAGTGCCATTGATGTCTTCATTAAGGACTATTTTCTCAAATGAACTTAAGATTAGGGAATTAAATTTTTGTTCACTTTTCAGATTAGAGCTCATATCTAGTGAAGAGGTATTTAATCCTATTAACACCGAAATCTAACTCGTCATTATTTGGATCTTGTCTGACAGTCGCAGTTTCCTTCAGCATTTCAGTAACTGGACTGAGGACTGCAGTTTCTATTGTTTAAACTCTAAAGCATCTTTTACAGCAGCATCTAATCTACTTGCGATGGTTTTCTTTGGTGGAGATTTGCTGATAATTTGACCAAGAAAGAAGCTTCCATTCTAACAAGTCAAAATATTTCTCTCCCTTTCCTTTAAATATATTCAAAAATAAAAATAACAAACCAGAAATTAAGGAATTCCTCTCTCCGACTCATGAATATTATATTTATCAGGCTCCTGCTAGTTCCTTTACTTATTATGGCAGACAAAAATTTCCAAACCACCGTTTTTAGACTTACAAGACACAACCGGAGTTTTATTTTTGACAATGGTCAGAAAGTCTTTCCAAATTGCGCAAATTGTAATTGTGCAGGTCTTACAGGTTATTTTCCAAGCATTTTTCGCTTTGTCATTTCCCAAGTTTCTTTTAAACAGCAAAGGACTTGATAATGAAGATATTACTTCAACTCTTTTCATATATGATTTCTCGAAGAGTTTTGACTTCGTGGGCAAAGTCTAGCCTTCGACTTGGTAATTTAAAATAAGTCACAACTCAACAGAAAAATAATGACTTTTATTTATGATAAATTTTCTTCGTCGATTTTAAATCTTTTTAGTTTGATAATATTTCGTTCATTTTTAACTATATATTGTTGCAGATGGTGGTTCAAGAGTAGGATAGGTACAATAAGAACTTCCATAAAACTAAACAAGTTTATTTTAATCGAAGTATCAAACCAAAAGTTGATACATTATGAAGCTATCTCCGCCTTCCACAATATACACTTAGGCTTCTTGCCTGCCACTGAGCTCTTCGCTTACAAACATCGCCCTTTTTGAGCTCTTCGTTCACAAGCAGTGCCCTCTGGCAGAATGACGGCACAATAGTGAAGGAATTAGGCAACACTCCCCACCTGAACTCGCATGATTTCACTATTCAAACTATTCCTTTGGAAGCAAACTCTTTTTTAATATCATTATTATCAATCCACTTCCAACACTTTTCACACTTAACCTTTTTAAAAGTCTTAGCATCAGAGAACAATGCAGAACATAATCCTCGACGAGATACAAATCGTCTGAACCCCCCCCCCCCCAAAAAAAAAAAAAAAAAAAAAAAAAAAAAAAAAGGAATCAGTACTCGTGTTAAGAACCAACTCTAAATGAATTGATCTCGTCACTTCACATGTAAAGATAATTAAAAAACACTTTGAATTGAAATCTTGTACAAAAAAAAAAGTTCTGCAAAGTCTAAAACACATACATCAAATGGAGGATGTTTTTGAATTCTCTCAAGGGGTAATGGAGCTACCACCTGAATTCCAAGTTTAACCTTGAAACGTATACAAATTTTACAATTATTTAGAACTTTTTTCACATATTGACGACCCTTGTTAATCCAGAATTGTTCTAGTGAATGCGTAAGAGTGATGTCAACACCTGCATGATATACAGGGTATCGTAGATAAGTAGCTCAACAAACTTATCATTCGATTGAAGCAGCCAAACATGTTTAGCTCTAACAGCCTAACTTAAGAATTGTAAACATCCCTTCAAACAAAGTAGATCATCATCAATTTCAGGATTCAAATTAAATATTCATGAATCTTTATTAACAGTATTCTTAGATAGAAGTTGCCTATACTCCATATCATAATGCTTTAGTTGAACAGTTTTTATCATAAACTGCAAAGCTTCCTTAAGTTCCGAAGCATATAATTTCAAACTTGTCCAATGTTGATCTCATTTGTATTTGTGTTGAGAGGATTTATTATGATTGTTTTGAATTGCTTGAAATCGATTGTACTTTGTTTGTTTTGAATTGCTTGAATCTCTCAGCGAATCCATCCTTCACGTTTTTCAAAGCTATGCTGAAGTAATTCGTGTCAATAGTTGTATTGGTCCCATTGCGATATCGATTCAGATTTTTAAATTTACCGCTCTCCATTTCTTCAACAAAAAAAGAAGTAATTTTTTTTTCGAAACAAACTACTTTTTCAAGAAAAGCGTAGACTGGGTTGCCCTTTCCTTGCAATTTTAAATTTAATTCATTTAATTTCATTGTGGTATCTACCATGAAGCTGAATTTTTGCAGGCATTTGACTTCTTCCAATTCGAGATGTTCAATGTTTTTTTCATTGAGGAATGTTTTTATTTCACTCAAGCGCAAAGCAAAACGTTGCAATACTTTACCTCTAGAAAGTCACTTTATTGTGCAGAGTTAGGTCAGAAAACTGGCTATCTATTTCTTCAATGAAATCTTTAAGCTGGTGATGGTACAGTGCTTTTGCTGTTAATGATCTTAAGATGCTGTTAATGATCTTAATCACCAAGTTCATGATCTCAACTAATTAAGCCAGAAACGTTTGGGCATAAAGCGCTTCTTGTTGAATCCTGTTGTGAAACTTTAGAATTTCGTGGTTTACATTTTCTGAATAATTGATGTTGCCTCTCAATGTATATACTTCTGGCTCCATCAGTTGCTTTAAAAAAGAATTTATTTATATCGATTCCAATGTATTTCAGGTATTTTTGCACAGCATTTTCTATATTCTCGCCGCGATTTACCATGAGAGCGGTAACAATCTTAGCATTTCTTCTTTTGGAACTTGGGACTACATATATCTGACGAAAAGGGTAGCTTGTACAGAGTCATTTATGTCTCAAAACTCGTCTATAGCAAGTGATAAGGCAGAAGGCAATTGAATGTCGTCCACTTGCATATATGTTAAATTTGAAGACATTTTAGCAGTTCAATCTTGTACCGTTTTAGCAGATAATGGCAAATCTTTTATGATTTTCATGATTTCTGCTATGTTTTTAAGACAATCCTCGAAGTACTCATCATCTGTGAATTGTTTTTCTCTTTTTGCAATTTCTAATGATACTGCAAAGCTTGCCAAGTTTACATTATTGGAAGATTGCACCCAGTTTCTTTTCATGGAACTTGACTGTTTTTTCAGAGCCCTTCAACAGCTTTTTTTTCGTGAACCACCGGTTGGATGTTTACCAGCAAACTGGGTATGTTTTGTAGTGAAGGTGTCTCTCCAAATTTAACTTCTTATTGTGAGCAAGTGTTTTGAGGAAAATGAGACAAGTCGGAAGGCCATTTGTGTCACATATGAATGCAAACGACTCCGTCCAATTCTGATTGAATTCTAGGTTTTCTTCTTCAGTTCTTCTCTTTTTTACCAGATGCCATGCTGGCGGCGAAGCTGAAAGAATGATTTCTTAAAAATTTACTTAACTATCTAAAATGGCAAACAATTTATTTACCATTATTACTTCGTTAACACGACCCTCAGATATATAATCCAATTCTGTTACTGATTTTATTATATTATACGCGTGCATACCTTTGAAAAGATAATTCGCTTTAAAATCGTATTCTTCTTGAAACAAAAAGCGAATAGACACACAAAACCCGCAAGTGATTAAATTAACACACATGCTATGTAATGTCTACCGAAATATCCGAGGATGACTGACAACACGTCCAGAGTCTAGAAATGTTGTCTAAACTCTAGTCGGTGGCAGTTCGGATGAGACGGAAATGAAACACAATTGGCTGAAAGACAAACATGGTCACGGAGCCTCATCTTTAAGAACAAAACAATAGTTCAAATTTATCGCATACGGTCATGTTAAACATAGCGATTTGTAATTAACGATTACGAAAATAGAAGCCATTGAAAAATTAGATACTTAAAAATAAATTTCCTTATTTTTTGAAGAGTTTTGAAAGTAAATTTTTAGTTTTTTCGTATGGAACTGGAGAGCCGCAACTTTACATCAAAAGAGCCACATGCGGCTCGCGAGCCACAGATTGCCGACCCTTGAGCTACAGTAATTAAAAATAGTGGTAAAGGTCGCTTAGTTCTGCGATTGTGCTGTTGTGCGAACTTTTGGATTTC
>BMAW01109931.1:0-15548 GCA_019974015.1 Nephila pilipes | reverse complement strand
TGATATGTTACGCGGCATCAAACATATGAAAGAGATTATTATAGAGCTTCAGACACACATTATGCAAATGAATATCTATTTCACTTAAGATATTCCTAAAATAACACATCTAATTTTTATTCTTAATATATGATACGAATATACCTAAATAGTTAAAAATTTGAAAAGATGAATCAGCTTTTTATTAGAAATTCAAGAATATATTATTTCTCTTATTGTGAAGGGAAACGTAATTTAATGAAATGATTTAATTTAATGAAAGAAAACATTTGATATTACAAGTAATAAGAAATAAGAAAAGCTTCCCTTCTCTATATCGGAGGGAGAAAAAGAAGTGTCTTCTTAGGTCTATAAAAAAAAACATTCCTTTAAAATCAGTTATTCATGGAATATTTTGGTTTTTACTTATATTATTTAAAATATGTGATTTAAACCTCGTTAATATATACGAAAGAAAAAATAATCTGAAAATTCGTATGTTTTATGAATGAAATTTATTACGTGAAAATCATATATTTTAATAGAACAACAAGAGATTGGCTTACATTTCCTTTACATAAATTGTTGTGAAATGATGTACCATTTACATATTAATATTAAGATATAAAATAATCTCATTTTGTTGTCTAGGATTATTTTTGAAAAAATTCTTCAATGCATTAATCAAGCGTCACATGTCTTACACACATATTTTTGCTCATACTTTTTGACGCTCACTTAAAGTTTTGAACAATGGCATCTTTTTCCCTTTAATGTCTATGTCAGATTTGGATTATTTTTGCTAACATCTGTCGGATTCATTCATTTATTCGCAAATCTCAGTATCAGACATACTTTCTTTTCGTCTGTCTCTACAAATAAAAACCGACCGAATGAAACGTGCAGCTGAGAGCCTCTGCTACCGAAAGCCCAACCCCCATAAACCTCCATATATTCTCAGCTCCAGAGTGCAAGCAAGAAAGAAAGAAAGAAGCAAACCGAAATCAAATTGTGCACTGTTAAAATTATGTCATTACATTTAAAGAGCCGCGCCTGCTGACTTTTGTGATGCCCCCCCCTCTTTCAGTAGCCAAATCTATTTATATCACCGGTCAACACTCCAAATAAAACAATCTATATAGATTTTTTGTGGCTGGCGCTGCAACGCCATAAGGTAACGATAGCAAAATCAAATAAAACGTTCTCTGGCGTATTGCCTGATACATTGAGATGCTGCAGGCGGTATTTTCGGAACGTATCTAATGCGATACGTTGGTCACAGGAGAGCAAACTCATTGCATATCATAATGATACGCTGAGTGAACGGTGCAAATATCTGTAATGTGATCAGTGGAACACATTCATGCCATTGTAGCAATTCAGCTTCCACGTGCTTTAACACATTAAAATGATAAACTTGTTTAAGAAAAGCAAACAACTTTTCCTTTTAAAAATTTTGAATAAATGTGCTAATTTGCTTTCGTAAAATACCTTATAAGAAATTTAGCTATTTTGTTAGCAAATAATATAACCACAAACACACACTTATAATGCAAAACCACTTTTTATAAAATAAATACCAATATTTATGCAAAATAGCACACAAGTCATAGTACCAAATGTTACAGGCGTTCTGTCATTGGTACTAAAAAATTTTAGGATTCATTTAAAATTAACCCTTGTTGCACTTATAATAATAATTAAGGTACTGCTCTTTAGGGTGACGTCAACAAATAATCTGCCAGTTGTCATGCTATCGTTTGCTTTGATTTTAATACTTAATTGATTATATAAACAATGATATCTGTGAAGATGTCACGTTTTAAGTGCACAAATTATGGCGAAAGATTTATTCTTCAAAAACACATTTACAAATTACATTCGAACGTTAATTAAAGTTAATATTTAAAAAAATAACTCAAGACTATAGTTTTTATTATTATACTAACTTCAATATGATTGACAAACAGCATGATCATCCATCTTAAAAGTAGGTATTGGTACTGAAAGGCGCTTAGAGGTGCAAGCCAATACCCCACTTAACTTGAGTCAGATCAATAAGTTACAAGTGATTCAAGGTAATTTTAATATTTAAAATATAATTGTTTAATTGTCTTTTAAGTTAGTATTGTGTATGATAATATCACTGCTTTAAATACTACAACAACAAGGAAATTAGTTGAATTATTTACAAAATGAAGAGCTGATGATAACTCAAAGGGATACAGCTTGTGTCATAAATTTATTTGTGGTATTTGTAGATAAAGTTCTTTCGCTCGAAGAAGATTCATAAAGCAAAGTTCCTATTTAAAAGTTTGAATAAGTCGTGGAAAAAGTATGTCTTCAGGAGGCGTGCTACAATGAATTTTCGAGAGAGCTGACAATTATCTTCATAATTTTCCAGCTTTTCATTTCAAAGTTAGAGCATTCTGTTTTAATTGCATGGAATAAAACTCATTCTAAAAATTTAAAAACAGAACTGCTTCTGTGTGATTACTATTATTTTGTGACTTTGAAATGCATCACGGACTTTTAAGAATAATTTTATAAGTTAGCTTTTTTATCTCCTGGTGAGTAATTATTTTTCGATAAGGTGACATCAAGTAATGTTACAGTCAGGTCGCTGGACGAGGTTAAACCAATCAATAAACTGGCAGTTCATGATGTGTTGAATCAATGATCATGGTCATGTACTCGGCATTGTTTCGTGGATCGATCTATCAATTTCATTGTCTCTTGAATATCAAAGTGTCGAACTGATCTACATAAACCTGCTCCAGGATCAAGATCCTCCTCTGTTGATTTGTCTAGATTTGGACAGGGATGCGTCGATTTCTCGATCAAATTGGGCTTGGGTTCAGAACCGGATATCTCAATCGATATCGTGTGGTGGGGGTGTTAATCAAACGATCGATAAATCGGTGGTCATTCAGATGGATAATGATACCAAAAGCTATTTCTATATTGAATAACAAATAATCTTATGTGAATTTCAGAGAATTATTTTTTTATTTCCGGTTCCCGAATTTGCTCTACGTTTTTCACAGATTCATGCACACATACATGTTCAAAACATTCCTTTTATTATTATATAGATTTAAGAATATTTTTAATTCAATTACTCTGAACGCAGATGATTCATTGTTTCCGCGTAGTTGAAAATAGGTAGATGAAGATTTAATTCATTTTTAACATTTAATGAGCATTTTGTAAAAATTTGATTAGATTTTGTTTTTAAATTTTTAAGTAGTGTCACATGTGGACTATTTCAAAACAACGAATATTATTGTACATTTTAAAGCATAAATATTTTTGAAGAAATTTTTTGACAACACTTCTCTTATTAAAAGAAATACAAAGAAATAAATGAACACAACATTTTTTTGAAAATGCTTCAAGTCTTGTTTTTTTTTACATTTTTCCTTAAACGTTATCATTTTTAACATTATTAGGGAAATTGACTTAGTATTAAATTTATCGCTTTTTAATAAATTTTAAATAATATTTTATCTCATTCTTTTATGAGAATATTTTCATTTAAAATATTATAGATTAAGAAATGTATCTGAACAAATTATAAAATGTTTTTATGGCGAACTTTTATCAAACCGCGTATTAATACAACGAAAAACATTTAGATCTTAATATAATTTAAGTTTAATTGATAGAATTTGTATTTATCTAAATATAAAATGTTTCTAATCTTTATTAAAGTTTTGTGTGTGCAACTAACATCAACTTAGTTGCAATTATCTGTCATTAGCAAATATAATTTTTTAATCAAACTATAACGCATTCGTCCAGCACAATTTCTTTTGTCAAGGGTTTTATGAAGTTTTAATAGCTCTACATCATCATTCCTCGTAATTTTCCAAGAAGAGTTATTTTGTATTCAAATTGTTCTGGGTGATAAAATTAGGCTTCAGAGACACGGAAATATAATATTCTGTTTTTATTACATAGTAAATAAATAAAATATTTCGTGTATTTTATTTCTTATATTTCATTTTGTTTTATTTTAAAATTTCTGAATAAAAATACGACTAGATGAATTTTTTTCAGAAAAAAACCCTGCACTTTAAAGTGTATTTTTTTCACCTCATTAACAATTTTGTAAAACCCCATGCGTCAAATGCCTTATTTTAATTTAAATATGAATATGAATTTTATGAAAACATTAATTTACATTACAAGAAAAATAATTTTGAATGTGCAAGAAATATTACAAACAGAGGAATAAATTTGCTTCTCGAATTTCATTTTTACATGCGCTAACAATTTTTTTTTCCTGTTAATTATAATTATTCACAATAAATATCAATTAGTGTAAAATAAGCGTATATGTAAATCTCAGGCAGACCTGAATGAAATTAAAATCAAGAAAATGAGGTTTTTCTTCAAATTCCTAATGAATTTTATTTTCACATTAAAAATATTCCAACTTACAAAACTGTAGATAATATTGAAAACAAAATGCACAAAAAAAGTTGTGCTATGAAATCGATTAAGAAATTAAGTATTAAATAAGGGCAAATTAAAAATTATAAAAGTAAACAATTATATTCTGTTTGGATATTAAAATAAAAGCAGTTGTAAATTGGTCATTATAATAAATGTTGTGATAATAGGCGGCAGGTTTGCTAAGAATGTGTAGATGTATTATTAGGGTACTAGATGAGTATGATGTTAAGTTACCTTCAATGTGAAGCGTAACTGGTGCACTATTATAAAACATGAAACTTCGGTACGCTAGTATAAACATGGCCGTGCATGAGTAATGAAACGTAACCCAAAGGTACATAATTAATAAACCCGCCAACTAAAATTGCACTGAATGTAGGCCCAAACTGGTGCGGCTAGATGTAAAGTCATGATATTGGCACTAAAATATAAAATCATGATGATTGGGGTGCACTTCGACATGGCTTAGTGCATTTCGATGTAGAATCATGATGCGGGAGTACGCTATTAAACGCCAACCCCAGAATTGCGCTGAAATGTAGACATAAACTAAAGAGTGCACTTCAATGTAGAGCATGGCTTCTTAAAGGTACGCTGAAATGTCAGAGCATATTAAAGGTGCATAATGTGAAGACATGAAGCTAAAGGGTACGCTAATGAAACATAGAAAGGTGCATGATAAGAGCATAATAAGGTGCGGCTAAAATTAATGATTGTGAAATGCTAGAATTTACACTATTCAAGCATAACTTAGGGTACACTAATGTAAACATAACTAAAGTACACTAATGTAAACATAACTAAAGTACACTAATGTAAACATAACTTAAGTACGCTAAATGTAAATGTAATGTTAAGTACACTAAATGTAAATTTAATGTTAAGTACTCTAAATGTAAATGTAAAGTTAAGCACACTACTGTAAACATAACTTAAGTACACTAAATGTACACATAATGTACTATAATGTAAACCTTATGCTTCAAACATATTGTATTCTTCTTTTTTATGCTTGATTTTTTCGCTGGCGTCATTTTCTATGAAGAATCAACAGGTTAGCACATATTAATAAATAAAATACCCAGCAGTCAATTTTCGCGTTCAGGTATTCCACAACGTTTACGATAAAATCTTGCATTTTGAATTAAACGTCGCATCAGTCGATAAGATCTCATTTTAAAATTAATTTAATCATCAACAGATAAAATTTTAAAACCACAAACATAAGATTTTTTTTTCATTAATCACGTACGATGGGTTATCATACAAGCATCCAAAAAATATGTAAATATCATTACAATAATTAGAGCTTGTAGTGCACTCCACATAATAAATGTAGCTGCTAACATAAATAATGGTTTTTCATCGCTTCCTTATTTAATTAGTTTTGCGCACGTGTTTCGTATTTCCGAATGCATCTTTAACAAACTTTCTTTCAAAAAATAACTTATTTCTTAACTCGAAAATATATAATCTCAGTTGTTTGTTAAACGGAAAAAAGTTTCTGTATTGTTTTATAACACGGAATGTTCTTTTTTTCGTGAACCAATTTCATAAGAAATAACTTTATATTTGTTTTATAAAAATGTTATGGCTTGCAGATTCAATTTATTTTTAAATGATCTGAACGTCTGTGGCAAACTTTATATCAAAGTGGTATATATTTTAGCCTTAATATTTATAAAATTACAGAATGCAAGCATGGACTGCAGTGCATTTTATCTTTTTTAACATGTTCTAACATATTGTTATTTTGTGAAAATGGTGTTAACAAAAATGCTTCCATGTCAAATAGGGAATACTTGGATTTAGTTTCAAAACATTGACATTGCAATACGTTATAATTATAATAATATCATTTACTTAGCTAAAGTTATATTTAGACTGCTAATATATATTTAATTAAATATTTTTTTCGTCTGCTTTTATTATAGTAGTAAGTACAATTGTAATTTTTCGTTCGCTCTTATTTTGATATTTAATTTAATCAATGATTTGTCGGGAAAGATTCTCATTTTTTTCCACAATAGTTGTTGGCATAACTTTGGCAACGGTTTTCTTTTTTTTTTAGAATATTTTGCTTGTGAGTTAATAAATGCACTAGTAATTTCAAAACCACATAATTTCTTTTAATGATGTTGATTATTTCTTTAGAGTCTGGGACTCAGAAGCACGTTTAGTCTGCAAAAACAACTTCTATTTTTTTTTTTTAATTTGCTTATATTTAAAAGATACTGTTAAGAAATATTTTTTATTCGGCATATATTTGCGCATAAGTTTTTATAATTCCACAATAATCAAGCTATTCACTTTCTAATTATTTCGTGAGAATTCAATTATTAGTTGACTTTGTCTCCCAGTTCACGATACTGTGCTGTTCGTATTTTCGCACAGTGTATATCAATGTACTCTCAGTTTCTATTTCAGAACAGTATAGTTTTTTTTTTTTTTTGTGGTTACATATCCCGTTTATACAATATTTTGACTTTATTCATAGAATTCACAGTTATCTCACAGCACAGCATGTGTTCATCATATGCTGGGAAAACTAATTAGCTAAAACAAAAGAATAGTTACTAGTCACAACTTGTTTCAACTGTCATTGCCTTAAATAAATTTTTATCCTGCGTCTTAAAAGCACAAAACTAATCAGTTAATTTAATGTTGGATGTTTTAATTTTATCGTATTGTTGCTAGAATTGTGAAAAATATTTGTAGTACTCACAGATTAAAATGTGCGTACACATTATGTTTTATATTGTTTATTTTTTACTAAGAGTAGTTTGCTTCTGAATATCTTTGCAAATTATATGGAATACGATTATCCAGAAAAATCCCAAATCTGGCTTAGTCTTTGTGCCGAACGTATTATTAAAGAACGTGTTATGTAATATTGAATGTACATACCTTCTTAAAGGTCAACTACTCATTAAAAAATGCTACGTTATAGAACTGATTTCTTTCACCAGGGTCTTTTGAATCAAACAAAACATATTCTTATTTTCTTCAAATGTAATAATCATTGAATTTAAGAATATTGAGAATAATTTCCTTTCCAATTAGAAATATACTTAAATTGAAAAAAAAAATGAATAAGAAATTTTGACCAAATATGTTCAAGAATTAAACTGTGTTAATATATATTAAATCTAAAACCCGAAATTGCTTTTGTATATCACTACACAAGAATGAAATAATTTTCTTCCACAACTTTAGTGTTTAAACTAACTTATTTATAATATTAACATTTCGAATTTCAAGGAGAGAATAAATAGACTTTTAAGAACAAATAAAGCAATAATAAAAAACTTTTAAGGTATGCTTTCAAAATTCAAGTATTATAAAAAAAAAAAACATTAAACAATTACTAAAAAATTATTTTAAGTAGTAAAACGTCTAATGTTTTGTTGTCACCATTCAGGGAAAAATCGGATGGAAATAATAGTTTTTTTTTATTATTAATTGAAACAAACAGTTGATATATCGCTTCCTTTGATATACAACGATATCCCAAAATAATCAAAAACGAAGGAAAGGTTTTAAAGAAATTTTCTTTAAAATCTTACAATTAAGTAATATTTTAACATATACGAGGCATGTTTTTTAAGAAAGTACCGTTTTGAAATTAAAAAAAAAAAAGACTATACAGATATCGCAATAATTTTATTTTTACATGAAAGCACCAACACTTAATCTACTTTTCTACATATGTTCCGTGAATATTGAGGCACTTGTCATAACGTGGCACCAGTTTTTGAATACCCTCCTCATAAAATTCTGCCGCCTGACTTGTTAACCTGTATCTGTCTTTGACTTCATTATCGTCTTGAAGACTTGACCGCCAGGTGTTTCTTCAGTGCAGGAACAAATGGTAGTCCCTGGAAAGCAGATTGGGGAGCTGTATGGAGGATGATCTAGAGTTTCCCATTTAAAAAGATTTGATGGTGGATCTTTGGCCGATTAGCCACATGTGGAACAGGCATTGTCATGCAACAAACGATACCCTTACTCCAACTTGCCGTCTTTTGTTCTGGATTGCACGATACCGTTCAATGTCTCACAATAAGACCTTGAAATTGATTGTCTCATTACAGGCCAGAAACTCCAATAGCAATACTCCTTTCTGTCTTAAAAAACTGTGCACATGATTTTCCGAAATTGTTTGCTTAAACTTCACTCTTTTGGTGATGATGAATGTCGCCATTCCATGGAATGTTGTTTCGATTCTGTCTGGTGTGACGTAGGCCACCATGTTTCAAATCTGTGAATTTGGTCTAAAAATTCTTCACCTTCATACCCTCAAGGAAAGTCAATGCACTGCCTAAACGTTGGGTTTGTGCAAATCCGTCAACATTTTTTGGAACCCAACGTGAACACAATTTCCGGTAATTCAAATTCTCAGTCACAATGCGATACAAAACACTACGGAACATTAGGGAAAACTGATCGGACAATGAGTAGAAATTGTAAAACGTCTGTTTTCTCTCACATGCCGTCCACTTTCTGCACCAAATCTTCATTAACGACCGAAGGACGCCCACTCGTTCTTCATCATGCACTTTTGATAAGCCATCTTCGTCACTCTCGCATTTCATAGCATTCCATCCTCCTTAATGTTTGTCCGTATACTTACAGATCTCGATGAATAACGTGGTTTTTTACGCCTTTAGCACTAAGAAATCGTATAACAGCCCGTACTACAATCAGCGGACTCACGATTGTCGGAGGCATCTTAAACACTCAGTAAATATGCAATGAAGAATCAGACTGTAATGGCGTCAGTGCGTAGACAAGAGATGTAGGTAACCAGCGAGCATGCGCGGAACATATGACCAGGCGCTGCGGCGGAATCGCAAAACGGTACTTACTTAAAAACATGCCTCGTATGTTCCATACACTTGTTGAAATTCTGAGAAAAAAATGACAGAAACATTTAAGATACAGTTATGGTGCTCATTTTTTCAAAAAGTACCAGTAACATAAAAAGGAAATTTAATCTCTCTATAACTTGAAATGATTTATGAAATATTTTTCTCTCTTGCAACAACATCCACACTGAAAGGAATTGTATACTTCTTCTATAATTTTCCGTTAAAACATCTCTTTTAAAGGGACTGAAAACTGATTCTCATTTCTGAATGACCTTTCAGTGCATATTTATGAGTGTATTTAGCAGGAGTTTCCTTTGAAAATATTTCATAAATTTTTAAATATTAAATTTATATTACATTAAAATTAAAAATTGCTTGATGTATAGTAAGGGTGCTGGAGATTCCTATCACATTTAGTACAACACTGTATACGTGTGTTGTGCTTAAAAATGTGATATTTCAACAAGCTGAACACAATAACCAATATAAATTTAATATTCTTATGAAATATTTTCGAAACTTTCTAACTCTGCTCATAATATGCACTGGTAATCGGTATCTAAGATGAGCTGAAAAATCTATAGAAAAGTATCTAATTCAGCTCAATGAATATTTAATTTCTCAAATCACCAATTTAACTTTAATTCAGGCACTTAATTCGCATTAATAATAATTTTCTTCAACGTGTTACAGCTTAAATTCTAATCTTCTAATTCAAAGAATCGGAATAAGAACTAATTTATATTTCTGATGAATTTCGATTAAATTAAATTTCTACACTTTCAAAGTGCTTCAGAAACAATGAATTATTATTTAAAGTTTTGAATATTGGCAATTATTTCGTTTATTAACTGTGACTGTTAAAGTATTAAGGTTAAAAAAATTAAGTACGACAGTAATTTATATTATATGTCTGAATCCAAATTTTAATTTTATAATACTTTGATAATTGATATTTAACGTAGGTAGAGCTTTGAAAGATAATTCCAAAACCTGATTTTGATATTTGGAGAATTAAGAAAAATGTTAAAATCATATTATTATATTTAAAATGTCTTATTGTTTCAAGTTGTAGTAATAAACGTTCAAATTTAGGAGCAAAAATTTAAATAACGACTGATAGATCTGATTATATTTCTTGGCAGTGAAATGTATTAATGTAATAGAAGGAGAATACTACATGCGTATATTTCTTTCCTGTTACAGTTTTAAAACTGATTTATAAATATATCCCGGAAGTTGGAAGATTTGACCCAGCTACATCAAATAACAGTTATACTAATCATGTGACTGTGATTCTTCCTTATCCGCCAGTCCAATCTACAAATTGAATGAAATTGAACAGCTTACACTCATTAGATTTAGATTAATACAGAAAAGAGATTTCTTATTTCTCCACAAATTGATTGATATGTCAATCTGACCAACGTTTCCAGTAACGTAACATTTTTGCACCATTGTGGACATAAGTGAAGAGTTTAAATTTATCTGTTCTGAGAAAGATATCGAATTAATAAAACAGAGTCTAGGAAATAATTAAAGCTTGCGAAATGATGATGATGATACATTATTTGAATTGGAATGCAAATATGATATATATTCTGAGCGATTAGGTCTGATTAGGTCTTAGGATTTTCTGAGTGATTCGATTAGGAATTCTAACAGAGTTACGAACACAAAAAAAGTTGAAAAAATAATAAGAGTTTATGAAGCGATGATGAACAATCATTTGAATTGGAAATCATACATGATATGAATTTTGTACAAGATTATGATTTCTTACCATGTTGGACTATGGCATCGCGGAACCGAACTAGAATTTTCACCTCCAATTCCTACCTTGAACACTGTATTATTGAGCCTTTTTGTGGTCTTGTTTTATTTAGTTGTGCTGCTGGCCTGAACCCCTCTTTTTCTCAAGGAGAGTCTTAAATGGAATTAGGTGTAGATGCTGAGTTAGAAATGATCATCGAAAATGACGAACTCATGACAATGACCAAATTGTTTACCCGGTTTCGTTTTAAAGCAAATTCAATCAATTATTTTAAAAAAAGTATTTAGCAAAGAGAACGAATAAAATAAACTGAATGTTTGCAAGCTATGTGCAAATGTACGCTTCTTCCAACTTTGAATCCTCAAAGCAAATTATATTTTGGTAACTCGGGTGAATTTTTATATATTGTACTTATTTCAACTGTACAGATTTGTAGACAAATAAATTAAATGTCTTCAAAGTAATACAGGAAATAATCATTTTTTTAAAATCCCTAAAAATGCTTGATATTGATCAGGAAATTTAAGGCTCATACATTTCAGTTTAACATCAAACAAATGACATTTTTTGAAAAAAATTGTATTAAAACGGCCATCAAAAATTACTCAGATTGTATAGCTTTCGCGATCACTCATGGAGAATCATGTTAAAGGTAACTTAAACTATAGCACAAAATGATAAAAACCACAGTTATGTTATTTTATTTTCATAAAAGTAATATAAATATATCTAAATAAGATGCCTGGCTATTAAATAACGTGATTGATTATGTGAAACAATTTATTTTGATGTAATACATATTTACTTATTATCACCTACAATATACACCTTCCCTCTATCCCTACAACGTTCCATGCGAATCTTCCATTGTTCGAAACATTGATGGAAGTCTTCCCGATCCTTCAGGACACGTACCGCTTTCTCTATCACCGCTTCAACGGAAAAATCTTGTACCTCTTATGGTAGATTTTACTTAAGAAAATAGATAGAAGTCGCAAGGCTCAAGATCCGGCGAATAAAGAGGAAGATATAAAATTGTAGTGCTGTACTTGATTAGAAACCTCTTGATAGACAATGTGGAATGAGGCAGTGCATTATCTTGGTGGAACAATTTGCATACGGATTCTTGTTATTACGTACCGTCTCAGCAATTGCACAGATACTTAACCGAAGATCAGATCAAACCATATTACCGATGTTTTCCGATATTGTCATCCGTCTTTAACGTGGAAGAGCGATCTGGGAGTGAATCATCTTCAACGTTCTCTCCACCATCTTAAACACACTGAAACCACTCAAAATCACGTTCGGTTGATGAACATTCGTTGTCAAAAGTATATTTCAATCAAAAGTTTCAGGTGTAGTTTTTCTATGTTTCAGTGAAACTTCCAAAAATAATTGCTCTATTTTTAAACTTATAATTTTTCTGGATTAACAAATAGATAATCCTAATGCAAATGAAGGCATTTGACGCGTGAGTATTTCTTCTGTAGCAGCATCAATGTTGTTATTTTATAGCTACACCTTATATATATATATGTGTGTGTGTAGGAGTTTTGCATTTCGAGACGCCTATCAACACTAGATGGCGCCACATGTTCTTTTGGTTTAAAGCGCAAGCGCGAGAGCCGCAAGCACTGCAAGCGCAAGCTAGATGGAAAAGTGCGACCAACAGAGAAAGACGTGAGATCTGACAGCTCAATGGGTGGATCAATGTTTCAATCTGGTGGATCAATGTTTGTTGATTCTAATACCTCTTTTGAGAAATTTTACATAGACACTTTCCCCCTTGATTTATAATTGGTAAAAGCATCATACCAGTTTTGAGAAGCAGCAGAAAATATTTTATAAATACGTTATATTCTTCATCTTTGCTTTCAAACCTTTCTTTCCCTAGCTCATTTATTGTTGAACACCTTTGAGGTATTCTTTAATTGTTATTTTTATTATGTCTGAAAAGTATGAATTACATTTTCTTTTTAATGATTTGAGAAAAAAGCAGAAATACATGTTTTACACCGATACGCGGTTAAATATTTATTAAAAAAAAGATCGATTATTCGGTTTTCAAAATAAATGAATGAATTTATCCTCTTTTGTAGTCATTCCAATAAATGTAGTTCTTTTGTGTTTAATTATATCTACATACAGTTACTATACGTTTAAATTTCGTTAATATAAGTTTTAAGAATAAATTTCAATTACTTATTTATTCTTTATATTTTACATAATATACAAATATAAATAATAGAAAGATATAACATTTTTTAAAATTATTAATATTTGATATTATTACAGCAATAAAATTAATTAATTATAATTCTTGTGACTGTAATTAAAATTTATAATTATTTGTAATACATGATTATATTTATTTGCAATAGTTATATGTAACTAATATTTTAACTATTATAATATTAGTTGTAATATTACAAGTAATTATCAAGTAACTAATAATTATATATATATATATATATATATATATATATATATATATATATATATTGGGTTGGAGGGAAAGTTCTGTCGTATTTTAAATAGGCAGGTGATTTTTCTTGTAAATAAAAAAATACATGTGGGTAATGAGTCATTCGGATTTTTTTTTTTGTTCTTTTAGCTGCTGCATAATATAAAAGGAGTCCTTTTTTACCGTTCATCATTTACTTGTGATATTTAAAGTGAAAAACATGTCAGTAGATAAAGTGCATTTACGACACTGCATTTTCTATGAATTCCAAAAAGGAAGCAACGCATCGGTTGCATGTAAAAATTTATATGCAGTATTAGGAAAAGATATTGTAAATGTTCGTACTTGTCAAAGATGGTTTAGCAAATTTCGTTCCGGGGATCTGAGCCTCCAAGAAAGAGATCGATCTGGATGACCATCCAAGATTGATAATGATGTTTTGCGATTCATGTTGGTAAATAATCTACATTTAACAAGTCGAGAAATTGCAGAAGAGTTTGGTATTCATCATACAACTATTGGAGATCACATTAAATCTCTTGGGTTTGTGTTAAAGCAAAGTGATTGGGTTCCACATGAATTAACGGAAAAGAATTTGTCTGATCGTGTAAGAATGTGTTCGTCATATCTGATTAGACACAATGTGGATCCGTTTTTGGACAAGCTGGTTACTGGAGGTGAAAAGTGGATTCTTTACGAGAATATTAAGAGAAAAAAATCTTACTGCAAACCAGGAACACCATCAGCAATAGTTCCAAAACCAAGTATCCATCAACGAAAAGTACTGCTTTGTTTGTGGTGGGATAGGAAAGATCCAGTGCACTAAGAGTTGCTGAAACAGGGAAAAACCATTAACGCGAATCTGTACTGCAATCAGCTGGATAAATTGAATGCAGCTATCAAAGAAAAAATGCCAGCGTTAGTGTCCAGAAAAGGAATAGTGTTCCACCATGATAATGCACGACCACATACTGCAATGGTGACACAACAAAAACTGAATGCGTTAGGATGGGAAGTCCTTAGTCATCCACCGTATTCACCTGACATTGCACCATCTGATTATTACTTGTTCAGATCTCTGCAAAATTATCTATCGGGAAAAAAATTCAAGTCTTTTGAAAGTGTTTCTAAGGCAGTTGCTGACTATTTTAACTCCAAGGACGAGAACTTCTACAAAATAAGAATTCACAGGTTACCTGAAAGATGGCAACAGATTGTAACAAATAACGGAGCATATATAATTGATTAATATTAAACACATATTTTTATAAATGAATTCAAATATTTTCTTTAAAATACGACAGAACTTTCCCTCCAACCCAATATATATATATATATATATATATATATATATATATATATATACGTATGTATGTATAATTATATTATTGTACATTATAATTATAAGACATTTTAATGTATTTTACAATTTATAATAATTATTATGTTACATGCATAACAATCTTTGTAAGTGTAAGGTTTTATTTTAAAAAACGAATGCTTCCCTTATGGGTTTAGTTTTACGAACGTCACACTAGAAGCAACATGAGGGCTACAGGTAACGGACTTCGTAATTTCGAACTTCGGTCAAGTGACGAAAACGATATCTGTGCTGCACTCCCTCACCTAACTTCCACAATACGCCAACGGGATTACTTTGAGTCTCGACAGATTTAACGAGCCTCAGCCTCGGCTACATGTCGGGTCTTAGTGGCATCGTGACTCGAACCCCCGGATCAATGAACATCGCTGGCCTCGAGTATGCGACCATGATCATTAGACAACTGCTGCCATCTCTCAGTCAGTTACTCGTGTATGTCAAATACTCTAATGTCGGTAAATCATCTGATCATTATATCTTTGCAGAAAACGGGAAAACGAAAATGATAGCTATAAAAAAAAAATTCCGCGAAAAGGGTTTTTTTCCTTTCTTTTCTTCTTTCCCTATTATTCCATATCATAACTACAGCTACTTAAAGTAGGAAATAAACTTAAA
>BMAW01109916.1:0-13238 GCA_019974015.1 Nephila pilipes | reverse complement strand
ATTAAGTGAATATAAGGAGAGTGTCTTAGTTCAGAAAATGAAAACAAGTCATTTATTGTGTTTGAATGGAAAGCCTAGAGAATTTAGACTCGTTTATAAGTCATGCGATAACTTTTAAGTTTATTTATTTATTTTTTTCAGTTTTGTTCTTCATGAACAAAGTACATTCATCAAAAATTTTATAAATGTTCTTCGTTTCAATAGATAACTGGAATTTAAATCCTTTAAGAAGTGTATTTAAAAGAAACTTTTTTTAAAATTTTGATTTGTATTTTGTCCTAATGTTTATGATATGCGGCTTCCAATTTATTAGATTTAGTAAGAATTCTATTTAATCTCTTAACAAGTAATGGGGGGAAAGCAATGCAAATATTTTTTCTCTTTTAAAATAGTTTTTGAGAACTATATATTTGAGTATAGTTTTAATATTAATTATAGACCTTTTATATCTTAAGATGCATATTATAAAGTTTTTTTCATAACCTTAATTCCCTTATATTGGGCTGCAGGGAAAGTTCTGTCGTATTTTAAAGAAAATATTTGAATTCATTTATAAAAATATGTGCTTAATATTAATCAATTATATATGCTACGTTATTTGTTACAACCTGTTGCCATCTTTCAGGTAACCTGTGAATTCTTGTTTTGAAGAGGTTCTCGTCCTTGAAGTTAAAATAGTCAGCAACTGCCTTAGAAACACTTTCAAAAGACTTGAATTTTTTTCCCGTTAGGTAATTTTGCAGAGATCTGAACAGGTAATAATCAAATGGTGCAATATCAGGTGAATACTGTGTGTGACTAAGGACTTCCCATCCTAATGCATTCAGTTTTTGTTGTGTCACCATTGCAGTATGCGGTCGAGCATTATCATGTTGGAACATTATTCCTTTTTTGGACACTAATGCTGACCTTTTTTCTTTGATAGCTGCATTCAATTTATCCAGCTGATTGCAGTACAGATCCACGTTAATGATTTTTCCCTGTTTCAGCAATTCGTAATACACTGGACCTTTCCTGTCCCACCACAAACAAAGCAGTACTTTTCGTTGATGGGTACTTGGTTTTGGAATTGTTGCTGATGATGTTCCTGGTTTGCAGTAAGATTTTTTCTAATATTCTCGAAAATAATCCACTTTTCATTTCCAGTAACCAGATTGTCCAAAAACGGCTCCACATTGTGTCTAATCAGATGTGATGAACACATTCTTACACGATCAGACAAATTCTTTTCCGTTAATTCATGTGGAACCCAAACACTTTGCTTTAACACAAACCCAATATATTTAATGTGATTTCCAACAGTTGTATGATGAATTCCAAACTCTTTTGCAATTTCTCGACTTGTTAAATGGGGATTATTTTCCAACATGGATCGTAAAACATCATTATCGATCTTGGATGGTCGTCCAGATCGATCATTTTCTTGGAGGCTCAAATCCCCGGAACGAAATTTGCTAAACCATCTTTGACAAATACGAACATTTACAATATCTTTTTCAAATACCGTACATAAATTTTTAAATGCAACCGATGCGTTGCTTCCTTTTTGGAATTCATACAAAATGCAGTGTCGTAAATGTACTTTATCTACTGACATATTTTTCACTTTAAATATCACAAGTAAATGATGAACGGTAAAAAAAGGACTCATTTTATATTATACAGCAGCTAAAAGAACAAAAAAATCCGAATGACTCACTTGCCAGATGTTTTTTTTTATTTACAAGAAAAATAACCTGCCTATTTAAAATACGACAGAACTTTCCCTCCAACTCAATATATACATTTTCAAATAGATAGTTTTTTATTAAAATAATGACATCCATTTTCTTGAGTTATATTGTTTTAGTTTTAAGATTACGATTAATGCTGAGATCAAATATTGATAGAATTAATCGCATTTTTTTAAATAATTCTAAAACAATTGCTTATATGAAAGCCGATAAAGTTATATTTATTTTATTTTACATGATGATAAAATTGCTGAATGTAAATATGCAATGGTTTTCAAAATTAAAAGAATTTTTCTATTTGGTCTATTTTCTCCCGAACTACTGGACTGATTTTAATGAAATTTGGTCTGTACATAGGATTGACAATCGACAGTTATAATACACATGTATGATCGTGTGCAACAATCATTGGAGTCGCAAAGTATGAAACGGCAGTTGCAGAATAGAACAAAAGAATATGTTAATTCGTTCCCCTCTTACAGACATATAGGCCTCGCAACGTAATTTTATGCTGGAAATAATAGGTTTTCTGTGGTAATTGGTTCCACTCGTTCAGCAACACTGTTTTCCGGTCTTGGATAGTTCTCGGAAGGGGCTTGCGAATTGTAATTGCCCTCCCCAGAGCATTCCAAGCTTGTTCTATAGGATTGAAGTCTGGTGATATGACACACCAATCCATCCGGCGAATATCCTCACATTCCAGAAAATCTTCGACCAGCTGAATTTTATATGACCTAGCGTTGTCAACCATTAAAACTAAGTCAGGACCAATTGGACGCCAGAATAAGGGAACATAATGCTCCAAGGCCTCTTCCCTATACATCTCAAGAGTAGCAGTGCCTCTTTCAGAGATATGGAGGTGTGTGCGGTCATACAAAATGATGCCTGCCCAGACCATCAAGCCTCTGCTGCTGTAATGGTTGATTTCTGAAACATTTGAGAGCAGATAGTATGTCCCTGGTTCTCTCCATATGAAAGTACTGCGAAAATCACTGGTTAGGCTGAACCGGGACTCGTCAATGAAGAGAATGGTCAGCAAATTATTCATTCTCCAATCTGAATGATCTCTGCATCATTTTAAGCAGACTCTTCTGTTCGCAGATCTGAGCGAGGCGGGAACAACGGAGCACTTGCAAACAGCCTTCTCTCAAGAAATCTTCTGGAAACAGTGACACTTGAAAAGGAGGTTATTTTGCTGTTTATAACTCATGAAGGTCGAAGAAGATGTTGCATCCCTGTTACGCATCGCTATAATGAGAAAATAGTGATCTTCTCTGTCCATCAAGGATCTTGGACGTTTTTCCCCAAACTTTCTCTCGATGGACCGGTACCCTTTAACTGTTTCTATAAGTTGGACACGGCAACTTATGGACTAGCCAGTTTAGGGACAAGTTGAGTAATAACTTTATTACTAGGGTAGATCTTCATTCTACTGCATTGATACTTAAATTTTCTATCTTGTTGTGATAACAATCACACAACAACACCAAACATGTTCTAAGAGTAAAAACAGTAAGCGAATAGAAGGGAATAAAATAAAAACAAAATGGTAGATATTTTCATATTACGATTATTTAATCAGTACTAATATTTATTCATTTATTGGTAGACAATTTTCATTATTATTGTGTAAGCTAAAGTAAACTTTATTCATAGCTTAATTTAAATTCTTCTGGAGGATAATAAGATCTTAACTTTGAAACATGAAATATATCAGTAGATTTCTTAGTTATAGTATTGAGCTTAGTTATTTTATAACTTATATCAGAAAGTATATTTATAATTTCATATGGTCCTGAAAAACTGGTGATAATTTTCTACGATTTGGATAGTTAAGTTCTTCAAACATCTCAATAGCACCCTTTTGAAATGGAGAATCTATGAAACGAGCATCATATCTCATTTTGTTTCTATCATGATAATTGATTTTATTGTTTTAGCCAATGTTCTTGCTTCTTCTACTGGAGGGTAAACTTAGTTTTGATTCTATAAAGAGTTATATGGTAAAGTGTCATATAACAAATATGCAGGAGGAAATTTTGTAACAGAATGTGGTGTTAAATTGTATTCACATTTCTTAACTTTTCCAAAAGTTTTGTCTACGGAATTTTAGTAAGGGAGGAATTAAATTTAATATTTTAGATACCACAGATTGATTCACCCATTAATAATGTTAATTCTTTTGTGATTGGTGGGAGAGAAGTTAATATTTGATTGATATCGTAATTTATAAGGAAATGTTTGAATTTAGATGAGATAAAAGCAATATTTCTATCAGTTAGCAATTTAGACTGCAATTGAATTTGAACAATTTGTTTTAAAATATTAATATTAGTATAGAGAATTTTCATTTCTTGATGGAAAAGCCCAAACATATCATTGCATGATAATTACAATATGAAGACATTTTTTTGTAGAATTCAAATAATTAACTCTTCTAACAGTATCAACAGAAAAATATTCCAATGGTTGACCAAAGGGGAAACATTTCGTAAAAGACCAAATCTCTTTTGCTTATGCTTTTTATTTAGTTGAAAAATATGACAATGTTTGACACAAGTTGAAATGTTTTGATAAATATGAGGTCAATAATATTGGGGAGTAATTAAGCTTATCATTTTCTGAGTACCTGAAGGTTCAAATTGCTCATGAGTATTTTGAAAAAAATTGTCCTGAGAGAAAAAGATACAACTACTTAAACTACCATTTTCTTTTTGAGTAAAAATACATCATCATTTTTTTATATTTTGAATTTTATAAATTATCTATATTTTAAAAATGTTTTATCTCATCTAGTTCAAGTAAATGCACAGTATGCTGGCTATATTGAGCTGTAGGATGCCTTGATATATATATCAGCTTAAACATTAGCAGTCAATTTTAAGTAATTAACTTCATAATCAAGCATGCTTAGTTTTAAATACCATAATAAAGAATGGACCCTTAAATGTTTCACATTTTTTCGCCAAAAAAGAGTAGCATGATCTGTATGAATTATGAATTTTTTTCGCATGTAAATAATAAGGAAATTCAAAAACATCTATTATAGCCAAACATTCCAATTAAGTTATACGATATCATTTTTCATATTTTCGTAAATTATTAGAGTGATATGGCACTTTATGTAATTTATCAGATCTGTCAAGCTGTTTTAAAACAGCTGCAATGGCTATTTACAAATCATCCCAAAACACATGAAGAGGTAATTTAGGATCATATAATTGGAAAACAGGTTCAGTTAATAATTTAGATTTTAACATTTCAAAAATTTTTTGACATTGTTGTGTCATTGCGATCTTTTTTAAGAAAATTGCTTAAAGGTTCTCCAAGTTTATCATAAAGATCAATAAATTTAATGTAAAGATTTATAAAACCAAAAAAAAAATTAACTTTATCGTATGCAAAAACACAAACATAAAATTTTAAATTATTATTTTCTGCTTGAACCATGTTAAAATTTGTTTTAGGTATTCATAGTGTTTTTCTATGGAGTTAGAAAAAATCGCTATGTCATCAAATTAGTGACATGCACATTTTGAAAATTTATGTTTGCTTAGAATATTGCCAATTGTGCGATTAAATATTGCAGATGTGCTTTTAAAGACAAAAGGTGAAACTTTGAATTCATATAAGCCTTCAGTGGTCACAAAAGCAAGTTTATGTTTATCTTTCTCATGAAGGAGTATGTGTCAGTAAACATATGCAAGGTCCAGGGTTGAGAAGATTTTAGAATGGGTTAATTTGTCCAATAAAGTATCAGTTCTTGGTAAAAGTGCAGCATGAGTCTTACACAGAGCATTAACTTTGCGATAATCAATGCAAATCCTACTTTTTTCTATTTTCATCTCTTTTATAAGCTAAAGTTACAAGAAATGAATAATTACTATTAGATTCTTTCATTAATCCAGCATTCAATAGATTCTTTATTTGTTCGTTATTTATCTCTTCATCAGTGTCTGATGTTCTGTAAGCTCAATGAGAGCCTGGTATGTCAGTAGTCATAACTATTCTAGGCGGTTCTAATCGAATTTGACTATTATCATATTTATTCTTCACAAAAATATGCGAATGCTCAGATACAAGAGACATTATAGAATCAGATAGTTATTTTATTATCAAGGGTGGAAAATTTTCTTCTGCAGTACTGACTATACTATGCTGAAAGTCTTTTATTTTTCATGTTCCTTTTAATACATGTAAGGATAATTGTTTTTCATTTTTGGTATGCAAGTTTGTAATTTTTTTTTCATTATGCATTATTTTATTTTTACTACAATCAATAATTAAATTAAAATTAATAAAATCTGGAAGTCCTAAAATTCTGTAAGGTAAATGGTTATTAATAATACGTTACCTTATTTTCTTGTTAATTTCTCCTATACTTAAATATATCTCACACATTTGTCTCAATTAAAAATTGTCATGGGCTTGATTTACTTTGATAGGATTAGTCTTCTTTCTCTTTAATTGAAGTTTGTTGACCATTTATGCAGAATTCAGTGAGAGAGTGGATCCTGTGTCAATAACAACATTGACATTGAAACGTAAAATGGGTAAATATCCCAAATTAGCTGGGCTTGCGGTTGTTAGAGTACATGATTTGTTTAAGAGGAGATCAAACACTAATAATTGGCATTGTACTGGGCCATGAGCCTCAGAAGAGGTGTTTGGATTTTTCCTGAAATTTTGTTTAGGACTAACAGGATTTCCTGTGCATTGGTGAACAGAGTTAGACATGTGTACATTATTCAAAAAAATTAGGTTGTTTTATAGGATACGTTTATGACAAAAGATATGCATTAAAATTGCCTCATCTTGTACAAAATTTACAGGGTAAAGGTGGCAATCCCTGCTGCAAAAGGAGAATTGCGATTTGGTCTATTGCCAAAATGTGGACGAAAATTAGAGAAATTGTTTGAATACGGCCTCGAATATTTTTGGAAATTAGGCCTGAAATAGTTTGGCGGTCGATGTAAAAATGAGGTTGGTTCCCTGGTCATAAATGATGCACGTGGTCTATTATGATGATTTTGTCTACTTCTAACCATGGGTTCATTGTTTCTGACCCTACTTGATTCTGAAGAAGATTCCTGTATTTTAAAAAGTTTAGTTACTGCTGTGAGCCATTTCGATTAGGAGTTAGGTGGGTTGATTATTATTAATTGTTTTAAATAGTTAGGAAACCCATCTGTTAAGGATTTTAAAATTAATCGAGGTGAAAACCCTATTTTTCTCCCACAATTTAATTTCTAATTAAGATAGTCTGATAAGGTCTCATTCAGATGAAACTTTTGTCAGTAAAGCTAATTACACTGGTCTAAAGAAAATGTTCTGATAGACAACAGCAAAGATTATTAAAATTAGAAATACTTAGGCATGAATTTATGAAGTGAGTTAAGGCTGAGCCTCTCACAAAGTTTGAAATAATTTTAAGCTTCCAGTCTTTATCCCTCTGATTATGATTACATGCCTGATTAAAATGGCTTAACCAGAATTCCATTTTCATCCCACTGGCCGGATCAAAAGGAATAAAATGAAGTTCATTTTTCATTTCGTCGTTATGGGAATAAATAACTAAATTCACTTTTTCCGAATTTTTGAGGTTATTTTCACCTTCCATAAATATTTCATAATTTTTTACTATCTTTCTTGATCATAATAATATTAATCAACACTTAAATGGCATAGTAAATACATAAACTTTAGAGTTATGTGCAACATATGATATATTACTTTTCGCAAAACATTCAAAACCATTTAATTAATTTTTAAAGTATTTAAACTTTTTAATTTCATAAAAGCTAAATATCAAAATTAAACCAATAACAATTTTAGCTAAACAAAATATCAGGCAATTCCACCATCATATGTTTTTAAAAAAATACCACAACAATCTCAGTTTTAATCTCAGTTTCGATATACCTTTAAAGCATTAAAAGCGACAGATTAATTTCACTTTCTCAAAAAGAATATGTTAAATATTAAAAAAAGTAATGTAACAGATATTTAAATTCAACTATATATAAATTCAAAATAAAACAAAACTCTATTGTAATTAAATTCTAAAATTTTCACCATTTTAAAAATCAAATCAGAACCAAGTTAAAGAAATTACATATAGATATCAAAAATGGATATTCGTAAGACTCAAACAACTTTTTGTCCAAAAGAAAAAAATATTGAAAAGAAAAACTTTCTTAATTCAAGTTTTAATTCAAAAATTGTTGAAAACATTAATGTATATTCAAACCAAAGACTCATTACAGATATTACGATTCAATTCAGTATTTATTCAATAATAGTCACTGTAATAACTTGAATATATTCCGGATAGAGAATAAAATTAGACTCAGCAAATTGAAAACATCTTAGCTCCGGAAGGAACCAGAGATTTTATCTTTTTTTACCGCAGATGTGTCATTTAGTGAGGACTTTTAGTTGAAGAGACCGCAGCTATTTTTTTTCCTTTGTCTGGATTAGGTTGATCTGGAATTGACACCAATCACCTTCCGAGGAATTCTTGCAGCGGTACCGATCATGCCATCCGAAAGGCATCAGAATACGATGGCCACTCTGCTGACGATTCCTACGAGTGCCCAATGAAAGATCAATGGAGTCGAATTGGGAAGAGCTCAAGAAAAAAACAGGAGAATAGAAAGCTGAGCTTTCTTTCTCGCTCTTCTTTATGTCAAAATAAGAAAATTAAAATTTCTCGCCTGAACTGGACTATCCTGATGGCTAACCATAATGAATTTACTGATTACCATTAAACATTCTAGCTGGCAAAGGAAATGTTTGACAAGCTGTAAGACAGCTCATGACAACACGTTCCGTATGTGGTCTGGCATTATCTTGCTGAAAAGTAAGGCCAGGGTACTGCAAAAGGAACGGCAGCAAAAAAAGTTCTCAGAATGTCGTCAACGTACCGCAGTGCTGTAAGTGTGCCTCTTGTGACGACCAAAGAACTTCAGCTATCAAGGAAAATGGCATCCCAGATTTTAACTACTGGTTGAATGCATGTGTGGCGTGCAATACTGAAAGAAGGATCGGCACGCTGCCCTAGACGTCTTCAGACACGTTTTCGATGATCGTCAGGACACAATTGGAAGCAAGATACGTTGCTAAACACTATACCAGTCGGCATCATTCCAACCTGATAGAGCCAAGCACCACTTTAATCTGGCTCGACAGAGTGTAGGTGTGACAGACAGGTGGGTTAGCGGTCGATAAGAGCGTAGATTTTGCTCTAATAGCCGTCTGTGTTTAAGTCAAAGTGGACCCTCGTGAGCGGGGAGTATGTATGATTTTTGATAACGATGAATCAGGCGCTGTGACCTCTAATCTGATAATCCCTCTGTCCTCCTGATATGCTGTTTCCTTAGATCGACCGCTACCATCCTGACATTGAAATATGTCATTGTCTACTCATTCTTTCCAGCATCTTCTAATCACCATATCACTTCGACCCATGAGACGAACTATTCTCCGATTTCCCTAAGCTACCACTTTCAATCCAATGATTTGACCTCTTTCAAACCCGGTCAGATGCTCTTAATGAGCTCGAATTCTGCGGCGAGGCAATTTTTGCACTCGTTGAAATGTATTCTAAATCGTAATGCAACAGAAAATTAGACCATCTGATTGAGATTCGCTTCTTACATATATCTCCTGAGTGCTCAGTTCCAATACGCTGTAGCTCCTCTATTCATTCATTGGAAACTAAATTTTAATCATTTGCATGTTCGGTCCAAATGTATTTGCATATGAAATTTCATTACAATCAGATATATATATATATATATTATATATCTATGTGTGTGTGTGTGTAAAGTCCGGGTATTCACAATGATGATACTTCGGTTTATTCGAAGTTATTTATTCTTATTTACAGCGATTATGTACAGACACTTAAGTATGAAATTAAATAAAATGTAAATAATATCACCAAGTTCATTCCAGTGAGGTTGTGCTCCATGCTCTTATTTGTTAAACAGTTTTTAGTCGTGATATCCCAGACACTCCTTGTGCTCACTCAAACCTCGTAATGGCGTCTTCCGGCGCAAACGTCTTCTTTCCCCTAGCGGAATATCGACGAGACAGTAGCAGTGCTCTCTGTTGGTGAGACATTCTATGGCCGCGTTCTGGGTGATAAGTCAAAGTTCGATTTTCACACACACACATTATATATATATATACATACTGAAAATTTATGAGAGAATAAGTTAAAATATTTATAAAGACAAAAATCCAGAAAGAAATGTAATAATGCAAGAATAAAAAATATGGAACCCAGCATGTCAAACAGCAATTTCGGGCTGAGGACCGAATAACCGGGGCTAAACTAATTAATGGTACCAACTTTCCCCCTTTGCGACTTGGTAGGCTGAATTTTGAAGTCCAAATTACAAAAGAGTTCAATGATTAAAAGATGCAAAAAAGTTCAGTGATAAAATCTACAAAAATAAAATCTATAATTCTAAAAATTATCAACGAAGCAAAATATAAAAATTACTTATAAAGATTCAAAGAAATGAAGATTCAAATATGTGAGTAGTAAGACAGGATATTCTTTAAGCTTCAAGATGGATATCAGATATTCAAAATCATATATATATATATATATATATATATATCGTTTTACTTAACCTATCAAGATGATATTTTCAAACTTAGTTATTTGGAAGTATACGCTCAAGATTCTGCTAATGGCAATACAATGACTCTCACTTTTATGGTTATGCTAACAGAAACTCGAAATTTTCAATTGGCAATGCCTACTTTTTTCCGTCATAAAATGTTGAGTGCATTAGAGAACCATAAATAGCGTTCAAACGGAACTTATTTTCCCCAAAAAGGATGTGTTAAGCGCGTAATAAAACAGTTCTTTAGAGAGGGCGAATGAATACTTCATATGATACAAGACACCAACTACCGATGACAACACATATGGAACAAAAGAATACATTGATTTGGATCAAAAATTTTCCTCTTGATTGCAATCACAGGCAATTACGCATTGCATGTGGGAGATAATGAACAATAAATTGTAACACAACATGGTATAAGGCAATCTTAAGCTTTATAGAATCTTTCAAATCAGACAAAGTTTTCGGATTGCACATGTAAACTTTTGGGGGATTTGTTATGTCTCTAAAACCAGAAATCTATAGGTGTCAGATCGTGGGATAAAGAAAAGGGCGTGAGATGATGCGATCACCAAAAAACTGTTCTAGGACCCTGTGAACAGACTACTACTCTATTAGTGGAGGTGTACCATCTTGCAAACAAACGACTTCCCTTAGTACATTCCGTTAAAGCAATTCTAATATTACATAATTTTGCAGCATAGCTGTATATCGAGAGGCTGTGAAAAAGTATGTTACAAAGCCCATTGGTGTCATTTCCTCAAAGAAGTACCGGCCGAGAACAACTGTGCCTGTAATGCCACACCATAGAGTAACTTTGGTGTTAAATAAAGGTACTGGTGTCACAGCGTGAGGATTCGTATCTCACAATTTTTGGCGTTCACGTTGCCATTTAAGTTGAAATGCGCCTCGTCCGTTCATAGTTTCTGAAGTGCGCAGTCGTTATTAGGATCATATTGTATTAGAGATTCATTTGCAAAGTCGATCGTAGTTATTGGTCCAGAGTGTGCAACTTCTTGACAAACTAGTATCGGTATGGAAACATGTAAAATATAGAACGCATTAGCCTTAGGACCATTGTTTTTGGTATATCCAACATAGGAGATGTGCCTCTTACGTTTTGCATGTGACCTGAAGTCACTGTGTGATGCACTTCCGTAACGAAGTCCTCAGAAGCAGTTGGTCATCACAGGTGCAGCCCGTATCTTCCAATTTCTTTACAAAATCATTTAGACATTGCGGAGTAAATGGTTTCGGCGATAAACACGTTTTTTGCACAGTATTCATCCCATTTTGATAATACAGTTTTACCAATTCATCTCAAACTGTCACAGGCAGAGTCATTACTTCGTTATGTGCGAGATCGCGACTGAAGAATTAATATACCCACCTCGCATTTTATCGGTTTCCTACGTTAAATATCTAGTGTAGGGCGTTCTCTGATTGGTATTTTACCTCTGAGATTTGCAAATTATCTGCGTGGGCCCAGATCGAGTTTTGTAGACTGATTAGTAGGTTGGCATAACGTCGGATTAAAAATATACTGCGAGCTGTTGCTTTCGTTCTGCAATTTAGCAAGCAAATTTAGGGTCTACTTCAGGGAGATCCTGCTAGTAATTGCGTAATCAACCCGTACTTGCATTTTTATGAAATACAATAAATTGATAATGATTTTTACTTTCTAAACCGTTATGTAGATGATTCAATTATTCTGAGGACAAACTCATGAATTTAAATCAAACGTTTCATTTTACGCTGATTACCTAAAATTACTAAAACTAATTTTAATTCTATTAGAGTAGAATTTTCTGGTCTTGATTTGCAAATTGTTGATAAAGATTAATTAAAAATATGTATGATTAAGGAAATATGATTAAAAGATCAAATTCCGTGTAAAAAACATTCCTTTTTTAAAACCGCATTTTAACGATATCTATTTATAGGAATATTTTATTAAACGTTGAACTACGTAATAAGGAATCAAACACACATAAAAGAGACAAGTTTAACAACTATCGAAAATTCTTCAGAGATTGTTTAAGACATGATTATCCTATAAATTTCTTAAACACGTATATACATCACATATATATATTAAGCATATTTTTAAATAGAGTTACTATGCCCACTAAACTGGGTTGTAAGTGATCTAGACGTGAATAATTCATTTATTGTTTCACAGTTCATAGTTTATAATTTTTACATATTCTTTGGACGATTTTACTCTTTTATAAACCAATTATTAATCAATATAATTGATCTTTTTACACTGTATTACCAAACTACAAATAACCAAACAATATTTTTTTTTAAAATATAAACAACATACATTTTTGTTTTAATTCATAAAGCGATAACATGTCGCTTTTCCTATTATTTCGAGTGTTTCATATCAAAATTGAAGAATTTCCTTTCTTTGAAGATTTTTTTATCTGTCTACTCGCATTTCTTTGGATTTGTAGAGATAAATTTTTTATCTTCAATTTTTTTTTTTTAATTTTAGAATGATAATATTTATTTTGCATTTTTGTATTATTGAACGTTTTTGTAATTCAGATTTTTCAACTCAGCCTACCAATTCGCAAAGGCGAAAAGTTGGTACCATCAAATTGATTTAACTCCGCTTATTCGATTCACAGCCCGAAATTGCTTTTTGACTTGCTGAGCTCAATTTTTTAATTTCTTTTTATTTTGTTTCTGCATATTTTTGTTTTTTTCAAATATTTTATAAATTATTTTTCATATATTTTTAGTTACATATGTAACTATATATAAATATATAGCTAAAAATATGTTATTATATATATATTACGTATATATGTTATAAATATATATTTATACATGTATTATAAATACATAT
>BMAW01109914.1:0-20369 GCA_019974015.1 Nephila pilipes | reverse complement strand
TTTCTATTAAGAAAAATGAATAAGAGAAGAATAGACAAGATTTCCGCTTCTATTTGAAGAAGTTTGTATTTACATTATCTTTGCAAAACACATATCAAATACATGATTTTTAAATTCTTAATTAGCTCTATCTTGTTACATTTGAAATAACATCAAACTTATTTAAAAGGTGTTTAAAGAAAGCCTTAAGTGGATGCTTGGAGAAAGTCATTAATCATAGTTATTATTCAGGCCATATTTGCAATTTCCTCTTTCATTCAGATCCTTTACTGGCTTCCAGTAAGTAACGACAAGAAAATCTGAAAGTGCTTGATTGGTGAATGCATTGTGAATAATTTAAATAATTTCTGGATATGAACATAACTAATTTAGAAAATAATAATTCTAGTTCATTTATGGTAGAATAAATTATGGAGATAATTTAATTACAACTTACAAAGAAAAAGAAGTGTAAGATTATACTTCGGAAGAAAACTTTATGTAAGGGCTACATAGGTCAAATATTTGTTTATGGGGATTCTGCTTTAATCAGTTTGCACAGTAATTTTCTTACGATCTCAAGGAAGAAACGACATGTAAAATCATTTAGAGAAATAAGAAGAAATTAAATAAAATGAATAGAAAAACCAAGATTGACTAAAATATATTTGATATGGTAGAGGAGAATGACTTTAGGTTTAAAATATTCCTACATTTTATTTTTACTTTTCTGAAGCAACTATTAGAATATTAATTTATGAAAAATAATAATGAATATTTCATTTCATATTAATATAAATTTATATTGTATTTGTATTAAAGTCGATTTTGGAAATTTCCAAAATTCGTGACATCGAAAAGTTTAAATATTAATAAAAATTAAGAATAAAATTTTAAGCACATGCAATTTCATAAATTTCAAAGTTCTGTAATCTTTTGCATTGCAGATGCGATATTCAGTGATTTCTTCAATCTCTGTTCACACAGACATATGCACTCTAGTTTGAAGTAACAACTAGCGTGCATAAGTCTATATATATATATATATACTAATTAGAAAAGAATAAATTAAAATAATTAAAATAAAAACCAGAAAGAAATGTCTTGGCCAATGAAAGAAAAATAAAAGAAAATATGGAACCCAGCAAGTCAAAAGCAATATCCAGGCTGAGGACCGATTAAGCGGGGTTAAACTAGTTTAATGGTACCAACCTTCCCCTTTGCGACTTGGTAGGCTGAATTAGGAGAAATCAAATTGCAAAAAGTTCATGAAAAATTAAAACAAATTCAGCGATAAAATCTACAAAATAAAATCTATAATTCTGGTAGGCTGAATTGGGAAATCCAAATTACAAAAATAGTTCAATGATTAAAAATGCAAAAATTTCAACGATAAAATTTACAAAATAAAATCTATCATTCTAAATTATCAACAGATCAAAATATAAAAATTACTTACAAAATTCAAGAAATGAAGATTCTATATGTGTTAGTAAGACGGAATTTTCTTTAAGCTTCAAGATAATATATCACATACTCAAAATGAAAAATATAACACATCATCACCATATAAATTGAAAAAGATTTAAATCATTGTTTGATTGGTAATAAAATGTAAAAGGATGCAAACAATTGGTTAGTAATAAGTTGTATGGTAAAAGAAGTATAACGGTCAGAGAGTGAGTAAAAATGGCTGTGTAAATGTAAATAAATAGATTCTTCACGGCTAAGACCACTAACAAGCCGACTTTGTGGAATATATATATACGTCTTTAAAATTCTCAGTTTAAATATAGTGGCCTTGAACATTTAACAACAGAAAATATCGATTTCTAAAAATATATGTATGATTTATTAAACAATAAGATGATTACGTGGACAATAATAGCTTTTCATAATATGTATTTTTCAGACCGTCTTAATCAGTGTAGTATGATGTATAGGTAGAAGTTTACATTTTGACTCTGAATAATTTCAACATCGTAGTAACATTACTTAAGCAATACGTAACTTCACAGTGATGGAATAAAAGTCAACTTTTAGCGCCTTGAAAAAAGTGTTATCAAAAAACAATGTATGGTACTGGTGTATTTATCACATTTACATTGCTCAATCATTTTCCATAATTTATTTAAATTACTACAAATAACAAAAAAAAAAGACTTCTTTTACATTCAAAAAAATATTTAACAGATTGGCAATAAAAGAAAATAAAGCGTTTTTAAGAGACAATAATAACCATTTACCATTCTATCACAGTAATGAAAGAAAGAATATTTAGATAATTGATGGTGTAGAAGGCAATTATTTTTTAGAAGGAATCATGAAATCACAATGAAATTTACAGAAAATTCAAAACAGCGATGTTGCACGTAAAAGATTATAAGTGCAAAGTGAATGTATCTCACAGACCGAACAGGAATGTACGAAATAAGCAGAAAACTTTCGATAATCCAGATAAGAATAATTTAATATTTGGCACAATTAAAAATCTTAGCTCTGATAAAAAAAAAATTCTATGTATCTATGACTATTCTAAAAAAGTCAATGTATGCAAAGTACATGGATTCCTGTGAATGAGCGTCACTGACTTGCGCAAAAACGCATTCTGCGGTTCATGTACGGCATAATGTCATGACAATGATGTGAGTGCGGATTCAGAGAAGTAAACATCAAATATTTTAGAAATCTAGATATGCATATTCATAAACTGTACGAGTTATTACAATTCCACTGAATGAAAAACATTTCATTCGGGAGGCATCGATAGATTCAGTAGTTTATTTCAAAAGCTACATTACAGTGAAATAGTTTTACATATGGCATTGTCTACTTCAAAGGTTCAACGAGTTGAAGCACTTCTTAGAGGTGAATATTCTTCATTCTGAATAATCGATTCCGAAAGTACCGACAAGGATCTTCATATCGAAAACAATGGTGTTTTCTAAACTTTCCCGTTCTGACACATGAGTGAAAGTGGCCCATATATACGCATCAAATGGTATTAAAATTATTGTCATCTTCAAGTACATGCGTTATAGAGCTTCACATCGGAGATGAGATTAAAATGTGGCGTTGAGGGATCCAACTGGTTATCTTGGATGAAACACAGCGAGGATTGAAACATAGGAACCCCTACTTTATAGAAACTTAGAGTCTAACTGAACTATTCTTTTTTCAGTTAATATTTAGTGTCATATTTCTACAATGAAGATCCGATTACGAATTATACCCGATTCTAAGTAATTCTGACCTTCTTGTTTATTAGACATGTCATTTATTATCTCAAAACCCGGACACAATACGGTCACTTGGCAACGAATCTATCTGTATCATGCATTATGAATGAAATGTGAGTTGAAATCAATACAATTTGATAAAATTTCTTGGAAACATCTCAAGCCTTCTTAATATCATGATATGCGTATAGAGTCTCATATTATTATTCGCTGTGGCTTTACAGAGTTCTGGTAATTTTTTGGTCAAACGTTTTTCAATCACTGATTTGAATCAATGCCGAAGAAATACATTTATTGCAATTCTAGAAATTCTTCATGAAGCTTCATTTTTCATAACTATGACCTTCATAACGAAAACATTAAACAAAATCAATTATATCTTCTTTTACCGTCTTGGATATAATAACATAAAATTTGTTGCGTCAAAATATCTTCAAATAATGATTGTTTTGTTTATGAATAATTTTAAATGCATTTAATTACTACTTATTGTGTAAACTTTACATGAAATATTTCTTACTTAAAATTAAAGATTGAAATCACTTTTAAATACATTACTTGTAGAATATAAAATCATAGTTTCTACAGTTGTGTGTGAACTTACACCGAATGCTGAGCTAAAACCGAAAAAAAGATCTAAATTCCTTTTCTTTGTTAACAAATTCCTTAATTTTGTTAAGATCTTTTTTACGACAAAAGTGAAAAAGGTAGAATGAATTTTTAATCATCAAAGATAAATTCATTTTTTGTTGATGAAAACAAAGCAATCTTTGTGAAGCACATGTTAGTTCCCATAGCTTAATAACAGAAAAATATAGTGTATCAAAGCTCGTGAGTTCCAAAGTACACTGATATATTTTTCTACATAAACATTCAAGATGGCTAATTACTTTCTTTTGATTTTTCAGGGAAATCACATCATGAAGTTCTTGGCTTTCTTAGCACTCGTAGCTGGAGCTTTGGCTTTCCCAGGTGAGTTTCTAAACAAAAATAATTAAAATACTTCTTGTACAGATAAGGTACACAACCTCTCAGTGAATAACAGCACGATAAACACGCAAACTCATACAATATAAACCTAAATCAAAGATTATTTATGCTTGATGTTTCTTCGAAATCATGTATTTATTCTCTTTTCTGCCGAATTCCATCGATTCTAATTAGATTATAGAACATGAATGCAAAAATGAGAAGACAAGAAACAAATTTTGTTTCAACATTTTTAAAACTAATTTATTGTTCTGAACACCCAATTTTATCGCAGTGCAAGTTTTTAAAAATGGATGTTGCTTTTACATATTGAAATTCCTTTTTTGGGTATCGGTATAAATATAGCATTAATATTTAAAATACTGGGTATTCAAAATGAAGCTCGGTATTTTAAAATACTATAATAAACTCATTTTTAAACATACACTTATCAGAACTGTTTTAAAATTAAGAAAATCTCTCTGGAATATTTTCAAATTGCTTTTGATCAATGACGCAGGAGATGAGGTGTTCTACTAATTAAATATGGCGGCTCAGCAAATAAAGGTATTGTGCATCTCGTAGTAAGTGTGAAATGAAAACGAAATATGTAATTTTATTTCAATGCATATTTCATAGGCGTTTAGAAAAATACAATCCTACATTCATAAGTGGTATCGCCAATTTGAAGAAATAGGCTATCTTTGTAAGGCAGAAGCACAAAGAGCTAATATGTTATTAACGAGAATGTTGAAATAGACTGTCTAGACATTGTCCGAGTGATTCGAGGAAATCATACAAAACATTTATAATGAAATAAAAAGAAAGTGCTTGAGATTTCCTTCATTTTAAACCTGTTCTGGTAAACGTATACTTAGGACTAAGCTTATAGTATTTTAATACACAGCACATCTTTTTGAATAACTCAGCCCTAATGTATACTTTTTGTAATATCATAATATTTAAAATAAAAATTTTCTTTGTTTTGACTTTGTTTTTAATTCTTTAGCCAATTTTCAGAATTTTATTTCAATAATTTAAATAAATTCAAGATTCGGTTAGATTCAAAATTTTATTTTCTGTAATCTGCTATATCTATATTAATGAAATATACTACGCTTTATTAATAAGTAACCTCAAAAAAGTGATTTCAATGATGACGTCCATTTTCCAATATTTCGAAACTATTTTCAGCTTTTTATTTTGTCGAGTTTTGCTCATTACATTTTTTTACAAGCAAATTCTTTGTTTACCTTGACTTTCTTCAAATATTTAATTCCTTTTATTACTTATTAGGTTATATAGACATATCATATGCAAGTCTGCTAATTTCAATGTAACAATTTTTTTTTTTTTTTTTTTTTTTTTGAAAAAAAAAATATTTCTTAAATATAATCATATTGCATCGTATTGATGAAGTAGATATGTTATTCTTAAATACACATATAGTTAATAAAATAAAAGCCCTTTATTGTTCATTTCTTCTTAAAATATTTACAATCTTGTTTCTTTTCTAAATTTTTTTTATACAAAATATGATATGAATACCTTCAAAACGTATACGCAGAGATGGAAATAAATATTAATGGAAGAAGATATAGGGCATACGTTGATTCTACGAAGATCCAATGCAAATAATTAAGTAGTCTTTTTAAAGTAACTAACCTGCTTTATATGCTAACAGAAAAGCACATGGTAATTAGAGTAGATATAGCAATAAGAGAACTTAAAAATAAACAATAACACAAAATGATTCGCATTTTAAAAACTTTCTAGCACTTAGATATGTCTATCCATTCAACCAAAAGATAGTCGGCAGTATAAGTTTTCATTTATCGCACACTCAATTTTATTTCCCCATCCAATTTTACCAAGACTCGATTACATCATATTTGAACAGGATTCTAAGATTTCACGTTTATTTTGGGTATCAACAGTTTTAATTCATTGAGAATCGATTGAAAATTCTCCTAAACTTAAAGTTTAGATCTCTATTTCAATTAATCGCAGAAAACTGAGGTAAAAGATAATTATTCTAGGTCAAAATTAAGTATTTTGGATCCCAAAATTCTCACAATTGATAAAAATGTCATAATATTCCTGGAATCTTATTGGAGCTTAGGATCTCTCTCTCTCTCTCATCTCAGTAAGTCAATCTTTACTGTAGATTATCATATTTAAAGCAGATTTTTTTTTTTTTTTTTTGACAATATGATACGACTTCAATATTGAGAGAAACCCGTAAACATAGTGTACTCCATATGCTAATAAATTTTGGGAAGAAAAAAAATCTTAATTTGAACAGCTTCGAATCTGTAATAATAATACAATTTTATTCCTTTCAAAATTTTAACCAAAATAAATACATGTCAAAATTTGTTAATGTATAATTTTTGTCACATGTAACGATTGATATAATGCTTTCTGCAAAGAATGCCCGGAGAATATGCATTATGAAACGTGTGGAACGTCTTGTCCATTAACCTGCAATAACTACATGGACCCGCCAAAAATATGTAACCTTCTTTGTAATCGTGGCTGCTATTGCAACGAAGGGTACGTAAAGACTGAAGACGGATCATGTGTATTGCCAGAAGAATGTCCCAGTGAACTAAAAGGTATGTATCGAATGTATTCAGTGTGAAGAAAATTTATGGTATTTCACAAAAACACATATTAATATTTTAACATAAAAGATGTATTAATATAAAAATTAAAAGATTTAATGCCAATAATAACCAAAGACTTCAATAATTTACATTTAATTAAAATATATTAATAGATATTTGATCAGGATTGATCAAAAAGTTTAAACCTAGATTTAATTTTAAACGTTAAACGAATACAACTATTGGTTGATAATTGATTTAAAAAAAAAAAAACATTTTTTGAAGAAAAGGCTCATTAGAAGTCAAGAAACGGAGAAATCTGACAATCAATTTGTGTTCTTGAAATTTTTTTTAAATAAAGATTTTTTTTTTTTTTCAGTCTCGGAAAAATTTTCGAAATGTACATTTGTTTATGCAAATTCTAGCACGTATTTCTTAAATAATAATCTAGCTTTTAAAGAGAGAAGCAAACGTGATGTGTATATTTACCAAAAAACTATAACTTTCGAAAAACATTCTTTTATTTAAAACATTATCATGTGATAATCTAGAATAAAGTCATTTACCACGACTTTATACTTTGATCAATTAAAGATGTCTGTGTCTGAATAACTTTTTCATTTAAACATAAAAATAAAAGCATTGTGTTTTTTTTTATTAGAGCACCATTTTTAATAAATATGAACTTCCAAAAAGATCGTATTCAAATTATTTAATTATTTGAACGTTCAATAGATAATTTTTTGAACAATAAGAAAATTTTGTGTATGTTTTTTTTTCCATAATGCATTGAATAAAATTGAATTAGAAAGAAAAACACTAGATAATAACAAATGTTTAAAATCTTTTAAAGATCTCTAAAAACAGTAAAAGAATAATTCAGCGAATTCATTACGGCTTTTAGTGCGTTAAAATTTTCGAATATGTTAAGGACGTGGAATATTGAAATTATTAAACATGATAAATACACAAAATTAAGACTCTTTCAAAACTGCAAGAAAACATTCTAACTTTCCAAACCCTTTAATACAAATACTGATATTTATTTATTAGCTATGTGTTTTTATCTACTTTAAAGAAATTATGATATATACATATCATTAATTATGTGTAATACTGTTTTCCCATGGTAGTGGAATTTGCCTCTATTACTTGCCGGCAAGACAAAAAAATAGGCCCATGTAAACGTGCTTACACCAGATACTTCTACAACAAACATACAAACGAGTGTGAAGAATTCATCTATGGAGGTTGCTATGGAAACGATAACAACTTCAATTCTAAAGAGGATTGTGAGGCTGTTTGTATCAAGAACATGTGTAAGAACTTGGTTTTTATTAATTTTTTTTATAATAATTGATGTTCATTTGAAAGTTTTTTCTGAGTGTTACTGACCTTATATTTCTTCAATTCTGTTATCAATGTTAGTGACTTGTGCATTTTTAATTTAAAAATTTCACTAGATTTAAATCGTCGTTTTAATACTTTCTTATAGTTATTCGCATTACACAATTTATCTGAACGAAAAGTATCATATCAAATATTTTCAGAAAATGTAACGAATTCTGAAAATGAACTCGGGGGGAGGTCGGAATCCTTCCATTAACGGAATACAAACGATTTCTTGAAGCTAGAAAAAAATTCCTCGTTTCCAATTAAAACTATTGAAAAACAACAACACGAATAAATGATTAATTTTAGCTCTTATATCCTGGTTTATAAGATTTCACGATTGTGAATAGAAAATATCGAAATATAGTAAAAATGAATGAAAAAATTAATGGTCGTTGGAAGAAATTTTCTAATAATGTGTGTGTTTTATGTGTCAAGAACTAAATTTTTTCAACAGTCAAATAACAAACATAACCTTTAATTAATTTTTGTAATATTTCGTGGAAATAAATTATCAAACAAAATTCTGACAGATTGATTCCATAACCACGGTAGCCTAGTCATCATGATCGCGGACATGTGGTCGGCGGTTTTCGTAGAGTTGCGGGTTCGAGCCTTGATGCCGCTAAAGACCCGCCGTGTAGACGGGGCTGATGCATGTTAAATACTTCAAGAATCAAAGTCCTCCCGTTGGCGTGATGCGGAATTAGAAGGGGTTCCAGTTCACATGTGCAGTCCTCGTCACTTGACGTCCGCGTGTTGCTTCTAGTGAGACGTTAATAAAACCAATCAATCGATAGATTGAATCCAAAGAAAAATATAATAGCATATTTAACGTAAGTTTGATCTACATCTTGCGATGATCTACTTAGAAAACTTTCCGACACAAAACATTTTATGCCCTAGATTCTGATTATGTAATTATATATTTTTAATTCACTCATACAGATATAATTAATGTGATGTTCACTTTTAATATTAGTTACTTCAATTTGCACAAGTATAATTTTATTATGTTTCTATAAATTCTTCTTTGAACGAAACCAATCATGAAGTTTGTGGATAGAATCATGCAGAGAGCTTGAATGAACTGCTAGTTCTATATTAGCATATGACAATGCTGTCAAGAAGATAGAATGACTCGCAGAGCTGTTCTATTTTCTAAGAGAAAAATTACAATCTCAATCGCATCCTTTACGCATGTTTAACTTGGATTACAACGACTTTAGATTTAATATGATACAAATTTTTTAGTTACAAATTGCATTATCTTATAATTTTTTGTCCATTTTAATTACTTATTCAGTTTTAAACTAATTTATTCTTACCTTTATTTTACCCCTTCAGCTGAGAGTAGGGTGGGATTATTTAATTAATTAAATAGCTCTCATAATATATACTTACTGTATACATAATATATGCTACTTCAAACTATACAACTTCCCAAATGAATGAAAATTTCATATTAGCACACATAATTTGTTGAAAAAGGAATATTTTTCAAAAATATTTTCCAGATAATTAATGTATTGTTATCGTGAAACTTCACAGAATTTTAGAGCACATTTTGTTGATAGAGTTTTCATCACTAAAAATATACATTATTTTAGCAGAAAACTTAATTATAAGCAAGTATTTCCAAATCTTAGAAAATTATTATTGTTATTTTTGAAAAAGTAATGTTATACATTTCTGTTTCTTACAGGGTAAAGAACACAACGTAAACATGGATCAAGTCCCTATAGCAGCAAACCGATTGATAAAACTGCATCCTCAAAAACAAATTCAAATTGAAATGTGACAAAAGGATAAAAAAACAAACCAGTTTCAATTTAAAGAATATCAAATTCAACAATATATTACAGATGAGTAACGCAACCAGTAAAGTTAAAGATCTTATGTTGTCATATTGTATATAACTCTTTCCCTTTGAAAAATAAAACATAAAAAATACACTATTAAATTTCCTTTCTTTTCTTTTATTTAAATTTTAGAAAAGTCAAGAAAAAAATTAAAGCTTCAGTTTCATAAGTTCATGTTATACTATTATAGTTTTCCATCACAGTAACAACGATGCAAATTCAGAATATTTTGTGAGAGATGTTTATATATATATATATATATATATATATAAATGCTAATTCAAGAAGAAAAATTCCTAATAAATAAAAGAGTATTTTTTTGGCATTTCTAAACAAGAGACGCAATTCATGAATCTGAGTAATTGGATTTACTCAGATTCACGAATTGCGTCACCTTTTTTAAATCATCTGTCTCAAACAAGAAATGTTTCGATTTTTTTATATGCATGACTCCCCTTCTCCCTTTTTTTTTTTCAATTTACTTGGTCACACATTTCAGTTAACAGTTTATAAGAGTTATTTTACAGTATTTACAAATAAATAAATTTATAATTCATATATATATAATGTTTAATACATGTATAATTTAACATGCATATAAATTCATAAAAAAATTTAAATTTTAGGTAAAATTAAAGAGACCATATTTTCTAAGACCACAAAGAATTAAAACTAGTAAAAACTATAGTTATTTCAATAATAAAATAAATATATTGTAAACTCAAAACTAAAAATGAAACATTTAAGTTAAAAGTTGATTACTTAAAATTTAATGAATCCAAAACTTAATAATTTTAAAAAAGTTCTTAAATTGCTGAAAATATGAAATTATACTACATATATATAAGAATACATATTAAACATATAAATAATTTTAAAATGGAACCAGAAATTTAGGAAATTATAATAAATTTTAAATTATCAAAAACTTTTCTAAGACCTACAAAGCATAACTCAGGAAAAAAGAATTAAGATAGTAAAACCAAAAAAGAAGATAAAGTAATTCGAAATGCCTGATTCGGCATTGGGACTGAATATAGCGTGTTTATACTAGTAATTATTGATCCAAACTTCCCACTTCAGCAATTATTTTGCAGCAATGATAATAAATCAAATGTAAGAATACAAGAAAGTCCTCACACATAAAGTAATAATATCAAAGTAAGAGAAAGAAAAAAAATGAAATAAAATTCCCTTTAACCTCTCTCTCTCTCTTTCTCTCTCTCTCTCTCTCTCTCTCTCTCTCTATCTCTATATATATATATATATATATATATATATATATATATTGAATTTTATGAAAGAATAATTTAAAATATTTAAGAAGACAAAAAGCTAGAAAGAAATGTAAATGTAAATTAAAAAAATAAATGAAAATATGGATCCCAGCAAGTCAAAAAACAATTTCGGGCTGAGGACCAAATAAGTGGGGATAAAGTAGTTTAATGGTACCAACCTTTTCCCTTTGCGACTTGGTAGGCTGAATTGGGAAATCCAAAGTACAAAAGAGTTCAATGATAAAAAGATGCAAAAAATTTCAGTGATAAAAATTGGAAAAATAAAATCTATAATTCTAAAAATTATCAATAAATCAAAATATAAAAATTACTTACAAAAATTCAAAGAAATGGAGATTTAAATATGTGATTAGAAAGGTCGAATAACCTTCAAATAAACAAAAAGCTTAAGATGGATATCAGATACCCGAAACGCAAACAAACAACACGTCATCACCATATAAACTCAAAACAGATTCAAACTATTGTTTGGTTGGTAATAAAGTGTAAAAGAATGCATACAATTGGTTGGTAATAAGTTTTTTGGTAAAAGAATATAATGGTCCGGAGAATGTGTAAAAAATGTAAATTGTGTAAAAGTAAATAAATAAATAAATTCCTCACGGCTAGACCACTAACAAGCCGACTTTATGGACCTAGTGTTGTGTGGTGGATTTGAAAATGGATTGACAACACGGAATTCGAATCCCTCTCATTTATCATATATATTACTAACTAGTCTATCATCAACAATTTGCAAATCAAGATCCAGAAATTCTACTGTATCAGAATTAAAATTAATTTTTAATAATTTGAGGTAATCTGGGTAAAAAGAAACATTTAGTTTAAATACTTTAGTTTTACCGAAAATAATTAAATCGTCCATGTAACGATAAAGAAAGTAAGAATCACTACCAATGTGATGTATTTCATAAAAATGTAAGTAAAAATTGGCCAGGCAATTACTAGCTGGACCTCTTTGAGGGAGACCCTTAATTTGCCTATAAAGATCCTGCCCAAAAACTATAAAATTCTCTTGTAATACAAGTTTAATATGAGTATTGAATTTTTCTCGTTTTATTGTTTGATTAAAATGATATTTATCGTATAAAATTGCAAGAACCCTAATTAAGCCTTGAATATCTATTGAGTTAAAAAGGTCTTCAAAATCGCGTATCCAAGTATAGAGAATACCTCTCGTTCCTTCACGATCTTAACAATTTCAAAGCTGGTTTTAATAATGGCAGTTTTTTCAATATTATTAATAGACTTTTGAAGAATAGATAGTAAAAGTTTGCCAGATCTAGTGATATAGATGTTGTAACCATTCGTAATACTTCGAAATTTGACCGGATTTTTGTGAAATTTTGGCGTTAATATATATATATATATATATATGGAAATTTAATGTTTGTAAAATGTAAGCCCAATTTTTTATTAAATACCAAAAGACGATTATTTAACTCTCTTTTACTATATTTGGATAACTGGAAAACACTATTATTCAATACATGCTCACTCAATAATTTATAAAAGTAAAATTTTCAAATAATTGCATAATTTGTAGGAACCTTATAGACATAAACGACAACAAAATCTTTCTGCAAATCATCTATAGATCTTTGATTGTAATTTCCTTTTCTGCTTTAAAATTCAAATGCAGAATCTCTTTCAAGACACAGTACCTAAATTCGTTGAAGGCCTCAATAGGCAGACCATATTTAATTGCGACTTTAAAGAATAAAATTATCAAAGTCATTAGAAATTTGTTTTCTTATGACTAGATCAGTAATCATAAGCCAAAATCCAGTTCCCTTATTCATGAATTCTCTAAATAAATCGCATCTAAAGGTTCAAATTTCCTGTGACAACATGTTGGTGGAATGGATCAACATATTGTTTGTAATCATTACATCTATACACTTGTGGAGTTTGTAATTCTAAACAATTGTAATTAAAAATAAATCTACCAAGTTTTTTTATTGTATATGTATATATATATATATATATATATATATACACTACCTACCACGCATTAATGTGGCCCAGTCTGGTTAAATGAAAAGTAAAGAGCTTGTCCATCCAGCCAATTGTGAATCTTATAATGGACATAATTTTCTTCAATGGATAGTCTGGTTTAATTACAGATCAAAACTAATAAAAAAAATTACATTAATTTAAATAAAAAAAACAGTTTTAAACAGTTAAAATACGAAGCATGTTTTTTAAGTAAGTAACGTTTTGAAATTAAAAAAAGGCGTGCAAAGATATCGCAATAATTTTATTTTTACATGAAAGCCTGTACCTTAATCTACTTTTCTACATAATTTCCGTGAATATTGAGGCACTTGTCATAACGTGGCACCAGTTTTTGAATACCCTCCTCATAAAATTCTGCCGCCTGACTCGTTAACCACTGTATCACAAATGTTTTGACTTCGTTATCGTCTTGAAGACGCTGACCACCCAGGTGTTTCTTCAAGTGCAGGAACAAATGGTAGTCGCTGGGCGCCAGATCAGGGCTGTATGGAGGATGATCTAGAGTTTCCCATTTAAAAGATTTGATGAGATCTTTGGTCCGATTAGCCACATGTGGACGGAGTCGTGGACATTGGTCCGATTAGCAAAACGATACCCTTACTCAACTTGCCACGTCTTTTGTTCTGGATTGCACGACGCAGATTGTTCAATGTCTCACAATAAGACGCTGCATTGATTGTCTCATTACGAGGCAGAAACTCCACTAGCAATACTCCTTTTCTGTCCCAAAAAAATGTGCACATGATTTTCCGGGCAGAAATTGTTTGCTTAAACTTCACTCTTTTGGGTGATGATGAATGTCGCCATTCCATTTATTGTTGTTTCGATTCTGGTGTGACGTACGCCACCCATGTTTCGTCACCAGTAACAATTTGGTCTAAAAAATCTTCACCTTCATTGCGGTACCGCTCAAGGAAAATCAATGTACTGCCTAAACGCTGCGTTTTGTGCAAATCCGTCAACATTTTTGGAACCCAACGTGAACACAATTTCCGGTAATTGAAGTTCTCGGTCACAATGCGATACAAAACACTACGAGAACATTGAGGAAAGCAGTCGGACAATGATGAAATTGTAAAGCGTCTGTTTTCTCTCACCTTTTCGTCCACTTTTTGCACCAAATCTTCATTAACGACCGAAGGACGCCCACTCCGTTCTTCATAATGCTCATTTGTGCGGCCATCTTTAAATGCTCTCACCCATTTCCTTACCATTCCATCACTCATAATGTTTTGTCCGTAAACTTCACAGATCTCACGATGAATATCGATCGGTTTCACGCCTTTAGCACTAAGAAATCGTATAACAGCCCGTACTTCACAATCAACGGGACTCCTGATTGTCGGAGGCATCTTAAACACTCAGTAAACAACGTATACAATGAAGAATCAGACTGTAATGGCGTCAGTGCGTAGACAAGAGATGTAGGTAACCAGCGAGCATGCGCGGAACGCCCGGAATCGCAAAACGGTACTTACTAAAATATGCCTCGTATATACATATTTTTTACTGCAAGTCGCATACCATTACACAGCTTTGGCTGTTGATATTTCGCAACATAATTGGCACGCTAACTTTCACCTTCAGCATGTGGGATGGCATTCTTTCAGAACATTTAAATATTCAATGCGACAATGAAATGCATTGGCAAATCACAAAAATAGATAAGAAATAATAATAAACCAAAATAAATGCATAACACAAAAATATATAAGAAATTATCATAAGCAAAAATTATATAAATGCAAATCACAAAAATAAATAATCATAATAATAAATTAAATACATATATATAAATAGGTTCATGTAATTCATAAAATAGTAGTAAAACAAAATAAATGCATATCACAAAAATATATAAGAAACAATCATAATAAATTAAATGCAAAAATACATAAATAGGTTCATGCAGTTCATAAAATAGTAAAAAACATAAAAATGATAAACAGCCCAAAACTGATAAAAAAAATTACATTAATTTAAATAAAAAAAATCAGTTTTAAACAGTTAAAATACACACAAATTGGAAATGGCTCTAGCCTGGAGTCCTTGAGGGCAAAAAGTTAATTTTACAATGATTCAGGGTACACAACATTCCTTGTTTTTCCATTTTCAGGGTAGATATATAGATTGTCTGGTTTGACTACTCTGGAACATGCAACATATAATAGTCCATGAGAGAAGCAATCTGCCTCTAAATCTAAGCCACAATTCTAAAGATTGCCCCTGAGGTTTATTGATAGTGATTGCAAATGCCAATCCAATTGGGAATTGCAGTCTCTTAAACTGAAATGGTATATTTGTTGGTATCATAGGAATGAGAGGAATGAGGACATCTTCACCATTGAAAGGTCCTGTCAAAATTGTTGCCTCTATGATGTTGCTCATTAATTTTTTTACTGCAATCCGCGTACCATTACACAGCTTTGGCTGGTTGATGTTTCGCAACATGATAATTGGCACACCAACTTTCAACTGCAGTATGTGGGGCGGCATTCCTGGCAGATCAAGTAAATTCAAAATTTCTGCAGGGTAATTCACTGCTTCATCTATTTCCACAACAGTGTCAATAGACTTATAGGTGACTGTCTCATTTTGAAAGCGAGACTGAATGATGTTGATAAGCTGGTAGACGTCTTTGTTCTTGGCAGCAAGAATAGAACGTTCACTCAGCCAACTGGGATTCTTAAAATTGGTTTGAATGTCAGGAAATACTCTTTCAACCAATTCTCCTTTGGATGTCACCAAATTGCAGAAGTTATAAGGCAATGAAATTTTCCCCGAGGTCAAATCTACTGGCACCTTTCCGTTTCCAATATTCAACAATTGATTTGAGAAAATTTCAGCTGATTTTGCAACTGGACATGCATATTTGTAGTTAATTTCAAGGTCTTCACATGTCACCACAAAGCAGAGTGTTTCAAAGAATCATTTATTTCATCTCCTGGTATTGATCGAAGAATTACAGGTAATGTTTGCCTGAAATCTCCTGCAAGCAAAATTAACGCGTTCCCAAACGGTCTAGTGTTTCCACGCAAATCTTGTAATGATCGATCAAGAGCTTCAAGCGATTTTTTGTGTGCCATTTTTCATTCATCCCAAACAATAAGTTTGCATTTCTGCAATACTTTTCCCATGCCTGATGCTCTGGAAATATTGCATGTGGGAGTTTCAATGATTTGAATGTGCAATGGCAGTTTCAAAGCGGAATGAGCAGTTCTTCCACATGGTAACAATGTTGCAGCTATACCTGATGACGCAAGAGCTAAGGCTATGTCATTTTGGGACCATACTGCTGCAAGAATCAATTTGATTAGGAATGTTTTAACAGTTTCTTCAGACACATCTAAGTAGAAGATTTTTCCATTCCCATTATTGATAGTTCGCATGATTTGATCATAAATGCCTTTTTGCTCAAGCGTTAACTTAGGAATATTTGATGAAACATAGGACAAAAGATCCATTATGTTGTAGTTTTGCTCGTGACACAGTTCTGCATCAAATGAAGCAGCTGCAGATCGAGTTGGTGATGGCATTCCCAACTGATTGAGAACTTTGTTTGCAATTGCTAAACACAAATCTTCAATCCTTATCAATGCTTCATTATAGTGTTCTGCTGTGAAATCAATGCCCATATTAGAATTTTCCCAGCACATTCGATGAAAAATATCTTGCGCTATGTGTGATTTATATTTCCCCCTTAAGTTTGTAGGAGATGAAGGAGAACAGGCAGTTAATAAGATTGCAAACAATGTACGAATTTGCTTTGGATGCGATATGTTGCATGCATCATTAATACATACATCCCAGTGTAAGTCCTTTTTCAATAAATTTAGAGCATGACATGCACTGCGGTAAGTGGAATGTGTAACCCCATTGACAGTCCTCAGTTGTTGGAAAGACACTGGACCAGGCACGTTTACCAATAGCATACATAGAAAGAAACATTCATCCTGATTCGGGTGTACAGTGTATAGTCTGTCAATAGACATTTCTTTAAATATGCCAGGTTGTCCTATGACCTGCTCACTTCGTTTGCGTCGCTCTAATATTTTTCTACTCGCATTCCATGTGTAATAAGTAGGCATTTCCGAATATAGCAGTGTTTTCGCAAATGCATCATTCTGACATAACGTGAAGAAAGCAGTTAATGTTGTAGCTGGTGGATTTAGGACTATTTGTTGTACATTTGTAGCTGTGAAATAAACAGTTGTCCATTTTCTAGATGTACTGCTAAGTGAATAACGGTAGGACTTCGTTCGTGTATAGGAAACGAAAGAATTCGCCATACAGCTTCATTGCTGCTTATATATCTTCCAGCCTGATATTGCGCGACTTCATCGATATGCATAACTACATTCCTAACACTTGTTTCTGGTTGCATACTAAAAACTGCCATGTCGCTGCCTTTATTAACATACTTACAAATATATTTAATGGATTTAACGGAAACACTTGTTTCTGGTTGCATACTAAAAACTGCCATGTCGCTGCCTTTATTAACATACTTACAAATATATTTAATGGATTTAACGGAATTACAGTAATCCAAATTTATGTGCGCCTTGTATGTTTTTGATAGCAAAGGCGAATAAGGAACAACCCACCGGTTATCTACTTTAATGCCACTGTTTCGCATTTTTATGGTTGCTGATTTACCACTTTCATCTGCTGATCTTCTTCTGTATAAAGGATATCCATCGGTTCCTGTGACCGTATTGGATATTAATGCTCTAGGATATCTCTTCGAGCATTTTCCATCTATCATACATGATGAATTTGGATTAAGTGTACCGCAAGGTCCATGTATCATATTTTTTATCACAATTTCATGCAAATCCTTATCGATGTCAGCATCGGATATTTCAGCACATATTACATCATCAATTTCATTTGAAGTTATTTTGTTACAAAGCCAGATTAATATATGTGCATGTGGTAATCCTCTTTTTTGCCATTCCACTGAGAACATCCAACAACGCACAGACCCAAACACTTCATGTTTTACCATGAAATCCATCAATGATTTCAACTTCTGCCAGAAAACACGGGCTGTGATGTCATGCCTATCTATTGGCGATTGCCCAGGAAGTAAAAGCTGGATTGCATGTGAATGTGATGAGTAAATCTGGACATCCATAGAGAGACGAACTTATGCAATTGCATCTTGAGCATACTCATGCATATGTCGTGGACTACCTGTATATGAAGATGACAAAATGGTTAACCTTCCTACGTTAGTTGTATTACCATCATGGACAACTGCATCTCGCAAATGAACATATTCTTCAGAGCGAAGCTTGGTTTGATTCAAACGGATGAATATCAAACGCTCTGTTTCGATTTTAACTTACATATCTACTATGTATTGATGAAATAATTGACGGCATTTTAAAATATGATTATCTTCGTTTTCTCGAACCATTAATCGGTATGAATAATAGTTCATTGAGCTGCATTTCTTGTTTGTTTCTTCCCCATTGACTGTATTTACCATCTTAAAGCTGAAATTATATCCATCAGCACCATCCCAAAAAAGGATTGGATATTGCAAGGCATCGTAGTATCTATGTCTTTCTGCAACTTTTGTTAATTGCTCATTTCTCCGGTGAAGAACAATATCTCTAGTTTGAAATTGATCGCCAATTATAATAATTACCACTTCATCTACAGTTGGAGCATTAAATCTTCGTACATGTACTCCAACAAGCGTGCTGTCAGTATGAATAACAATCTTGTGCGTATCGGATGGCATCATGTCAATTGGTGTCTTGAACAAACGCACTACATGGTTTTTTTTCGTGAAGAAGCTCTTGCAGTTGAGAAACAATGCACCTTTTTATGCCAGTAGAGATTCCGCAGCGAGCGCCTAATTCCTCCTTGTCATCACCAATAAAATACATTTATAAAAATTTATGTTGACCGTTTGGGAACGGAAGCAATGAGCCAACTTTATGGTAAATTTGTCCTTTCACTTTGAAAGCAGGCATGAAATGTGTTATTATAACTTCTGATCCAAACGATGTCATTTGGAAACATGAATTATATTTCCTGATATTAGAAAGAAAATGCTTTGATTCTGCAGTATATCCAGAAAGAAAAGTTTTTAATGGCTCTGATGGTTCTCTAAGTTGAGGCAGTTTAATTTTTCCAGCAGCACAACACATTCCTTTTGTTTCTCCGCTAAATTTCTGAGCCTTGTAATAAGGACACACTACTGTCATTGTGCCAATAACAACATGCCGGCTCAAACTATAATCCTCTCCTAGGTTGTACCGAAATGCAAGGCGATTGTAAGGCTGATATGCTTTTCCTTGTTGACGTCTTTCAGCCATTTGTAGCCTATTGTGTTCTCTTTGTTGAGAACGGAGCACATTTGATGTTGCAGAACGTGACTGCCGTACTCGCAAACGTGCCTCCTCAAGTCTAGCTACATACTGCTCTGCTGCTTCCTCAGCACGTATTTGAGCCATTCTTTGTCGGCTTTGCTCGTTCCCTGATGCCCGTTCTTCCTCAGTTTGATGAACAATTACTCGTCGCACTGATTTTGCTTTGCGAGAATTGCGACCTAAGTTTGATTTTCGGCAAGGAATTTTTTTTATGTACTGAAGCTGATTGACTGCACTTAAAAAGAAAGAAGGTTCAGACTGAAACATATAAAAATGCAAAACATTTAAAAAAGGGGAAAAAACAGAAACAAAAGGGGGGGATAAAAATACTAACGAAATATTTAACTTCAAACGTAAATCATTCAACACAGCTCAAAAGCGATGCAATGGGGAACAGAACATTTCATTCCACTTGAACAAAGCACTCCAAAGAGGTCAACCTCTCTATATAGTTTGAATTCTAATGAATATTAATTGACGAACAGAATTCTCACTAATTGTACTGAGAAACAAGAAAAACAATTAAAAAACTAAATAAAGAACAATGAAAAAATAAACTACATTCGCACATAATCAACACTATCGTAAAAGACACAGCTCAATAGCAATGCAA
>BMAW01109911.1:0-10589 GCA_019974015.1 Nephila pilipes | reverse complement strand
GCCACACGCAACCAAGGCTCTCCCTCTGGGAACATTTTGAGGATGACGTTCCGAAACTGTAACCGACGGCGCACGCAACTCCTCTCCTCGCACACCCTTCCCTAACCAGGGCCTTTTCCAATCACGCCCATGCGGTCTCCCACTAGGTACCTCCGCATGAGGGGTACTGGGGCCCCGTATTGCCAGAGCTAGGCATGCAGGAAATCGGCATTGATACGCCGTCGGCCTTTTAGTGTTTTAGTAGACACCAGAAATATTTTTTTTTTTAATTTTAAATATTTTTATTCATTTTTTTTTTTATTTTTAATTTTTTTTTTCAATACAACAGTTAACACAAACGTTAATAAGAAGAAAAAAACTATGTTAGTGTGAACTGCTTTCCGCTTGATATAAAATATCAAGCGGAAAACCCCCCAAAGCAAAACACATGACAGAAAAAAAAGAGGGGGGAGAAGAAGAGGAAAACAAAGATCACTGAGGTACCTCGGGGTTGTGAAGCCCGTACTCATCTCAGGTAGATGAGCCCCCTGAGGGGGTAGTGGAGGGTGGATGATCATCTGTATTAGATTTGGAGGGAGCTTTGATGTTGTGAATTTTGAATAAATGAAGCCTTAATCCAATTTTCTTCAGTGCGATGAAGGGACAGTGAGGACACTTCCTTGGTGAGGCAGGCAGGTTGGTTGAAGTGGATGGTTGAACAGTGAGTTGACGAGTTGTGGAAGGAGTCTTCTTAGTGACGAAATCTTCAGAGTCAGAGTGAGGAGTAGTGGAAGGCAGAGTGTGTTTATTGGAGAATATCTTTTTTCCATTTTTGAGATTGGAATTGAGGAAGGTAAGTGGCTTTTGCGGCCCAGGAAGAGACTGTGAGGAAAATGAGAGTCCAACCGATAGGGTGGTTGCAGCATTCTTTGAAGGTTTGGATTCAGTAACATGTCGAACAGAAGGAGGGTTGGTAATCGAAGGACTAATTTTGACTATGGCAGTGGAGGGAAGGGATCTGTCGGTTGAGATTTCCAGGTTATGGTACAATCGGCAATGGTCGGCCAGAGATAAGCCATCTTCGACCGTTCGGAAGAAAGTGCGGCAAGTTGGGAGCGTGTTGTTTTCAGGAAAGAGAGAGGTGGTAGGCTTAATGGTTGGATGATCATGAACTTTTAGGAGATGTCGTTCCAGTCCTATCTTAGAGACAAAAGGCGCTTCACAGAAACGACATCTGAAGAGGCCTTTTTTAACTATTTTACTGTAAAGAGGTTTTGTAAAAGCTGGGATGGTAGGAGGTCCAGATGGCGGGGAGTTCATTTGTTTGAGGAGTTCAATTTTTTCCGGGGAAGAGGAGCTTGAGTCTGAAGAGGAAGAACCATTCTGGAATACTGCCAGGTCAGGGAACTTTTCCCGGAAGGTTGTTTCCAGTTGAGACTGAGGTTGCTTGGAGGAAGGCTGAGGTTTTATTGATTTTGTAGAGTGGGAATTGAAGAGGAGAGTCCATGCTTTTATACATTTATACCTTTTGGTGCATGGTCTGTGAGATGTAAGGTGAATTAGGAGCTTGGCAGGTGGAAATGAGGCATTGCAGATCTTACAACGACCAGATTTTGCTGCGTCAGCATAGGAGATGAACGAGAGACCAGAGGAAGTTGTCTTCGGAATATTTTGTGAGCATGGTGGAGGAGCAGAAGATTTAATTTGCATTGAAGAGGCTAAAGGAGATGAGGGTTTGTCTTGAGATGAGGAAGCAGATTTGGGCGGTCTGTCTTGCATGGCTGTAAAGGTGATAGGAGAAATGACTTGAGGCGTATAATGTATTGGAGACTTTTCTTGGGTTGTGGTGAAAGTGAGTGGAGAATGGTCTTGAGAGATTGGATTTTGCATTAGAGGTATTTTAGAAACGTAGGTATGAGGAGCTTCTGGAGAGCAGTCGCTGAGATAATCTTGCTTGTCGAGGATGAACTCTAGTATAGTAGGGGATGGAGGAGGAGGAGAAGGTATTGGGCTGAGAATTGTTGGCAGTTGTTGCAGAATCAAATCGGAGTGGAGTAGAATTGTGGGGCTGGTTTTACCAGAGCAATCATTGGCAATGGGTGATCCAAGGCGCAGCAGGTAAGCATCAGGCGACCCCATAGGAGAAGGACATTGAGAGACGTGTACAGGAGTGTCCGAAGGAGAGCTTTTGTCAATAGGGATCTTCGGACTGGGCGATGAATGGCAGGTAGTCTCTACCATGTCTTGGATGACGTCAGCAACTTCCGTCAGAATTGAGGGAGGGTTAGAGAGAAGAGAGCTTCCAGTGACAGCTGAACCAGGAGGAGAAAATTTCTTCAAGATGTTAACTTGAAGGAGAGGTTTCTTGGTGCAGGTAACCGGAGTTTCCATGCTTGACGAAGAGAGGTCGTTAATGGCCTGCAGGGCTTTTTTCCTTTTCTTGTCAGGCTTGTGGTAGGTTAGGTGATTTTTAAGGAGGAGAGTTGAGGTAAAGGAGGCTTGGCACAGTTTGCAAAGTCCAATCTTTGCTGCGTCAGTATATGATTGTTCCATTTGTGACCTGGTGCGTAAGGCAACAGGCGTAGGAGTAGTATTCTCCGAATTGCAAGGAGAGATAGTAACATCAGTTCCCATTATAAGGGGAGAGTCATTCAATGGCATGTTTAGAAGAGTTGTGTTCGATACACAATATTCACTTGGTGAAAAATAAAATTAAGTAGGATTTAAACACAGAGTAAGGAAGGTGGTCTGGTGAGCTGACATGGCAATACACAATAATAAGCAAGTATTAAAAACATGAAGAATAATACATAATATAAGTAGAAATAAAATTACAATATTGAGAGAAAAAACGCCACAATTTAGGGTAACACACTGCTCATGAACAGGAGTAGATTTAACACTGCAATGAGAGCAGAAGTAAAAAGGTAATTTGGTACATTTCTTTAAGTAAATTCCTATAATTATAATTAAAATTTTTTTTTTTTTTCTCACACTTTAAATACTGACAATTTGTCAGGATTTAATCTACTGACCTGGAAGTAAGTAGAGGAGGTTAAGATAGTAATAGGTTAGTAAATAAAGAACCCCCCTGACTGTTTGCCAGGGTAATTAAAACATCCTGACTGTTTGTCAGGGGAATTAAGATTAGTATCATAAAAAGAAAAAATTAAAGAGAATGATCAAACCCCATTAATAATTATGTATGGTTTTATCAGTGGAGGTAAGACACAACCAATGGAAGAGGAAGGGAAGAAAGTTGTGGCTTAATAATCAAAGTGCGACTTCAAAGTCCCCACGTGGAGTGAGGAGGAGATTTCTATGAAAACTATTGCAAGTAAGTGGGAAAAAAGGTGGTGGATAAAAAGACATTAGTTAGGGGATCAGTTCAAAAAAGAAATTTTTAAGAAAGCTTTGTATTTAAGGGAGTTATGGCTATTTTAAATTATTTTAAAACAATTTTAAAATCATGAAAAAGGGGAGAAAAACTGGTCCAGTGGGGTCGTGTGACCTATCATTGGAATCAGAATCACCAGAGGGATCGAGTTAGGATCAAATTGGGAATCTCTGGTGGAACAGAGAGGAGCTGCTGGCAAGGGTCCAACAGAAAAAATAAGTTGAACCAAAGAGAGAAGGAAAAGCAGCTACCTTAATAAATTGAGTGAAATTGATGTGTTGTAAGCGGGGAGGTTGAAGTCTTAATAAGATAGTGGTAGGCAGAATTAATTTGGGATAAAGATTTAATGTATTGTGGATAAAACAATTTTTTACTTTATAAATATTTGTGAGGTTCTAGCAGGAAAGCTAGTACAAGGTGGAATCGTTGAGGAGGGTATAGAAAGTTGAGTATTTTAATGCTGTATGAGGAGTATTTACAGATTTAATAATAGGCTCTAAATAAGTGGATAGGAATTTTGAAAAAAGTAGGTCCCTCCTCAGAAAAGAGCATAGATAGGGTGGGAATGATGGGGGTTGATCAGCATAAATCCCAGATGTATTGAGGTAAATAAAAAAAATCTCAATATGTCTGGAGAAACAAATAATAATCATAAGTAAATAAGAAAATATCACAATGCTTTCGAGTTTGAAGGAACTAAATGCAACATTTTTACAAGTCTCAAAAGCATGTGGTAATAAAATATAACTTCACAAAATAATAATAATAGTGAAAACTGAACAAGATATAAAATATAGAGTAATAATAAAAGCAGGATAAATATCTATTGGTGGACAGTCTAACCATTTGTATTCTGAAGTAATAAACTGATTGTTTTCATAAGGTCCTTATGGAAGTTGGAAGATGGAATATCATATCAATATCAGTGGAATTGTGATATTGGATTTTTTCCCCTCTCTTTCTTATTTAGATATTGTTAAAGTAAGTTTATAATTAAGAGAAGAAAAGAATGAGTATTACCTCATGCCAGCTTTTTAACTCTGTTCTTGGCATGAGGTATTTTTATGGACATTAAATGACATAAAACAATCAGGTTAATTACATCAGGATAGTTTTAGGGGAGGTTGAAGAGGAAGGTAATAAGTAAGAAGTGGATTTGATGTTATTTGATTAATAGGTTATTATTAAGAGTGGTTTCTCCCAATATAGGGCTATTGAAAATAATTTAGATTAGGTGATGACGACCATAATTTAAATTAAAGGCAATTGTTGGAATGGAATATTGTTTATTCTCCCTTGGTTGAAAAGGAGGAGTAGAATGGATAGGTAACTTAATAGGAGATTAAGTTGCGAGAAAAGCTATTGTTTGATAAATAAAAAATGCTTCTTCATCGATAGAGAGCTTCAACCTTGGCCACCACCACGCAATGGAGTTCTACTCATCGCCTGATGTTCTACTCTTCGGTATCGCTGCATCAGCAGCGTCCACGATAGAGGTAGTGACATTGTGGACAGAGTCATTAACATCTCGATCTTGAACCATTGTACCGGTAATAACCGCTAACCGTGTGAATAAATCCCAATCTGCCCGGTTGAAGCGGTAAGTGGGGGGACGAAATCGCACCCCACTACCATGAACCTGGGAGATCAGGAGAGGGAAATGATCACTATTATAGAGATCATTTAGAACCTCTAAATTCAGCAACGGCAGCAGCGTCGGTGAACAAATGGCTAGATCAAGGGAATGAAAAGTCCTAGTGGGAGCATGGAAATACGTCTTCTCGTCGGTGTTCAGCAGACAGAGACTGTGATCAGAGATCAATCGCTCGATCTGCCGACCACGAGAATTTGTACCATCATACCCCCACTGAGGGCTGTGTCCATTGAAGTCACCTAGCAGAAGGAAGGGAGCTGGTAACTGATCGACTAGTCGGTCTAAATCCATTTGTGACACAACATCGTTAGGTGGCAGATAAATGCAGCAGACTGTGATTAAAGTGCGAGTGTGAATTCGCACAGCCACAGCCTGCAACGATGTGGTCAGTGTAACGACGTTATGAGGATAGTTCTAGGATGCCAGAATGCAAACACCTCCAGAAGAAGGTGATGCGACATCAACATCCCGTCGTACACAATGATATCCACGCACGCGGGTTGTCATATTACTCTTCAGAAAAGTTTCCTGAAGAGCAACACAGACAGGTTGGTGCGTAGATAGTATGGATTTGAGATCCTCTAGTCTGGGTCGTAAACCACGGCAGTTCCAGGAAACAAAGGCCATTAAATGGGCGCACTGGAAGTGGAAGGTCCCGTTTCCAGGACCCCCATGGAGTCATAATCTTCGGGCGATGGGTGTAAAATCACCGCATCCCCGTCAATGACCCTCGTTTTTTTGCGAGGAACGCTGTTCTTCGCATTAAATTTTAGTTTTTGCCTCTGCAAAGCTTTAGACCTGGCTAATGGCCTAGTCTGTTGAGTCTTTGCAGAGGAAGGGGTTTTTAAAATATTTATTTTTTTCTTTGTTGGCAGAGCATTAGTTTTAGGTTGCGGTGTCTTTTTGATAGGTTGCGTAGTCTTAGTTGTAGGAACAGGTTCAGGAAATTGGGTGGACTTTGAAATTTTCGTAGTCTGTGTTGCCGTTGCGTAGCTTTTTCCCTGTACAGGGGTACGGGAAGCTACTACCCGGCGAGCCTCGGGATAAGATAAATTCTGTAGCGTCTTCACCGTAGAAATTTCTTTTTCCTCGGTCCATTTCGGGCAAGAACGAGAGTATGCAGGGTGGTTGCCCTGACAGTTGACGCACTTTTCTGCAGCGTTACAGGAAGCACTTTCGTGTCCTGTCGCTGTACAGCGAGCGCACGTCAACTGTCCCCTACACGCGTTCTTGGAATGGCCATATCGTTGGCAATTAAAACATCTCAAAGGGTTTGGAACATATGGTCGGACGGAGAGTCGGAGATATGCGGCCTGAATTGTTTGTGGCAGGGTAGGAGTCGAAAAGGTCAAGATGAGGTGCTGGGTGTTAAGCACCTTACCATCTCTCCTAATCGTGATCCTCCGGACACCACAAACCAGCTGGTCCTGCATATTCTCCAATATTTCCTCTTCCGACACATTCACTAAATCCATTGAAGATACGACGCCACGGGAATAATTCAAATTCCTATGCGGTGAAGTGATTACAGGATACGGTCCCAAAGTCTTCATTTTCATAACTTGTTCTGCTTGTTTTGAATTGTTGACTTCAATTAAGAGGTCACCAGAACGCAGCTTCATTAAATCTTTGACAGTTCCTAACATTCCTTGAATTCCTTTTTGTATTAAAAAGGGCGAAATTAGAGCAAAAGTCTCAGTTTCTCTTTTAATTATGAAAAAACGGAAATTTGAATTGTTTCGTACGTCTGCAGACTGAGTATGTTCCTCTTCGTTGTTATTCAAAATATGGCGTTCCACGCGGTCAGCCCATGTTTCACCATTTCGAAAAGAATTTTTGATTGCTTTGGGAGCCAAAAACGATTTTCCTTGAGTTGTGTCCATAGTGCCTTATAAGAAAAAAAAAATTTCACGGAAAGAATTCTAGTTCGATGGGTCCCCGCCAGACCCATCTCCCCACCCTTTCCTAACGCGGAAACGAGTAACCGACGGAGAGATTCGTTTCAGCCGGACAATGTGACCTGCCCCATTACGTGCCCAGGCAGAGGCACAGGTCCAAGGCCGAAGCCGAGGAGGATTTCTCGCAATGGGAGGGAGGTCACACCATCCAGCCACACGCAACCAAGGCTCTCCCTCTGGGAACATTTTGAGGATGACTCGACAATGATCATGCACGCAACTTCCTTCCTCGCACACCTCTTTTCCCAACCAGGGGCCTTTCCACGCCCATGCGGTCTCCCCACTCAGGTACCTCCCATGAGGGGTTCTTGGGGCCCCGTATTGTTAGAGCTAGGCATGCAGGAAATCGGCATTGACAGCCGTCGGCCTTTTAGTGTGTTAGTAGAGACACCACAGTTTTTTTTTTTTATTTATTTCTTAAATATTTTTATAATTTTTTATGACATTTAATTTTGTTTTTTAACACAAGTATTATCACACACACATAGTTAACATGAAACTGAGTTAGTAAAATGTTTTCCTCAGCTTGATATCAAAAAAAATATCAAGGAAAACCCCCAAAGCAAAAAACAAATGACAGGAAAAAAGAGGGGAGAAGAAGAGGAAAAAAACAAAGATCACTGAGGTACCTCAAGAAGTTCGCAAATTATCTCAGATGAGCCCCTGAGGGGTTCCGTATCGACAGAAAATTTTCGATACAGAGGAGTTCTAGCTTTTACCTTTCTCCAGAACTGCTGATTTGTAACGAAGTGATGGAAGAGACATCCTGATCCATGATTCCCTCTGACTATGTCGCCTTACTTGCAGCAATCTTCCTTTGCCCTTTAAAGGCGAATTTTCGTTGTGGGATATCGCCCGAAGATACCCACGAATTTCCTTTGTTCCCGGTAAGGTTGACATTCCTTAAGGTTCCACCATGCTTACCATTCCTCTGTGATGTTTCCACTTCTTTCGGTATGCTGCATCAGCGTCACGATAAGGTAGTGACATGTCGTGGACAGAGTCGATAAATCTCGAGTTTGAACCATTGTACCGGTAATAACTTGCTAACCGTGTGAATAACCCAATCTGCCCGGTTGGAAAGAGGGTAAGTGGGGAATGTAAATCGCACCCCACTACCATGAACCTGGAGATCAGGAGAGGGAAATGATCACTATTATGCCAGATCATTTAAACCTCATAATTCAGCGACGGTAGCAGTGTCGGTGAACAAAATGAGATCAAGAGGAATGAAATGTCCAGTGGGAGCATGGAAAATACGTCTCTCGTCGGTGTTCAGCAGACAGAGAACGTGATCGAGATCAACCGTCGATCTCAACCACTTGAGAATTTTGTACTTCATACATTTACCGCGAGGGGCTGAGTCCATTAAAATCACCAAGCCAGAAGGAAGGGAGCTGGTAACTGATCCGACTAATTGGTCAAACTATTTGTTACACACATCGTTGGTAGCAGAGTAAATGCAGCAGACCTGTGATTAATGTGCGAGTGTGACCCCACAGCCACAGCCTCGCAACGATGTGGCTGCACCGACGTTATGAGGATAGTTCTGGGATGCCAGAATGCAAACACCTCCAGAAGGTGACGCTAATATCAACATCCCGTCGTACATTACGATACCACGCACACGTAGTCATATTACTCTTCAGAAAGTTTCTGGAAGAGCAAACACAGACAGGTTGGTGCGTAGATAGTATGGATTTGAGATCCCTAGTCTGGGTCGTAAAACCACGGCAGTTCAAAAAACAAAGCCATTAATTGGCGCTCGAAGTGGAAGGTCCCTTCCAGGACCCCATGGAGTCACACTGGCGATGGGTGTAATACCACCGCATCCCCGTCAATGACCCTAGTTTTTTTTTCGAGGAACACTGTTCTTCGCGGATAGTTTTAATTTTTGCCTCTGCCTTTGACTGGCCAATGGCCTTAGTCTGATTAACTCCTTGAAAAGGAAGGTTTTTTGAATACTAAAGTTTTTCTTGGTTTTGCAGAGCCTTAGCTAGGTAATAGAGTCTTATTTTTTTGGTTGCGATTTTTTAGAGGTAGGAACAAGTTCAGAAATTGAGTAGATTTGATATTTTATTGTCTGCCGTAGCGTAGCTTTTTTTCCAAGTACAGGGTACGGGAAAGGACTACACTAAGTGACCTTCAGGGATACGATGTAAATTCTGCAATGTCTTCACTGTTGTTATTTCTTTCTTCGGCCCATTTACAAGCGGGGCAACGCGAGTATGGGTGGTTTCCGTACACCGACGCACTTCTTACAGCAGTACAGGAAGCACCATTGTAAAACCTGTTGCCGTGCAGCGAGCGCACGTCAATTGTCCTCACACGCGTTCTTTGAATGGCTGCTACCGTTGGCAATTGAAAACATCCTCAAAGTGAATATATGGTCGATGGGAGTCGAGATATGTATCTGAATTGTTTGTGGCAGGGTAGGAGTCGAAAGGTCAAGATGCGAGCCGCTGCAAGCATCTTATCTCCTAATCGTAATCCCCCGACACCACAAACCTGCTTTGGTCCCTGCAATTCTCCATGATCTCTTCTTCCGACACGTTTTCCAATTCTCGTTATCACGCCACGAGAGTAATTAAGATTTTATGGTGAAGTTGTCACTGGATAAGGTCCCAAGGACTTCATCTTCAATTTTTTGATATCTTTAGTTCCTTACCATACCCCCGAATTTCTTTGGATCAGAAAGGGGAGATATGGTAGCAAAGTTTCAGCATTCTTTATTATAAAGAAAACGGAAGTTTGGTAGATATGTCCAAGCGTTTCGCAGTCCCATTATCCTCATAACGTTCCCTACCACGATCAGCCCATAGTTCATTGTTCAAATTTAAAGAATTTTTTTACAGCTTTGGGAGCCAAAACGATTTTCCTTTAGTTGTATCCATATTGAATTAAAAAAAAATTTTTTTCGACGGGAAAGACTTCAGTCTGATGGGGTCAATCTCATCTCCCACCCTTCCTAACGCGAAATGAGTAATCGACGGAGAGATTCGTTCTATCTGGACAATGTGACCTTGCCCCATTACGTGCCCAGGCAGAGGCACAGGTCCAAGGCGGAAGCCATGAGATTTCTCGCAATGGAAGTGTAGGTCACACCATCCAGCCACACGCACCAAGGCTCTCCTCTGGGGAACATTGAGGATGACATTCCAAAAACTGTCACCGATGGCGCACTTAAATCCCTCTCCTCGCACACCCTTCCCTAACCAGGGCCTTTTCTTAATCACGCCGTGGTCTCCCACTAGGTACCTTCGCATGAGGGGGTACTGGGGGGTCCTGTATTGCCAGAGCTAGGCATGCAGGAAATCGGCATTGATACGCCGTCGGCCTTAGTGTTTCAGTAAAGACAACACAAATATAATTTGAAATATTTTTATTCATTTTTTTTCTTCAACACAAGTGTTAAATACAAACATTAATAAGAACAAAAAAACTAAGTTATTTTTTATCTGTTTTCCGCCTGATATTATAAGATATCAAGTTTTGAAAACCCCCCAAAAGCAAAACACATGACAGGAAAAAAAGAGGGGAGAAGAAGAGGATAAATGGGAAATTGAGGTAAATTGGTTGTGAACTGAAACTAGCATACCGA
>BMAW01109910.1:7461-18655 GCA_019974015.1 Nephila pilipes | reverse complement strand
TCACTTGTTTCTGAAGTTAACTCCGATTCATCAGAAGGGAGCTTATTAAATAAAACAAGATTTTTTTCGATCGAAATTCCCCGTGTAGGCATTCTTTTAAAAATATTTTTTAGATATATATATATATTTAAAAAATTAATTAAAACTAGTTTATAAGGCTATTATAAATAAAATTAAGAGTAAGCGTAGATCCGTAAAAGTTCAAAAACAATTCGTCCATGGTAATTGTTCGCATTCGAAACATACTCTCTCACATATGGGATGAACAAATGTGTCAAAGAAAAAAAGTCCCCCCCCCCTATTCTGAAGTATTTGTGGGATGTATACACAATTACTTCTCTTTCCTTTTAATCACAGCTAAAGCTGTGTTCCTGGGTCTTTTCAGTTTAGAAGGAATCGCCTTTTCTTTCAAAATTCACATACACTATGCCTAACACTAAGAGTTCTGTTTTTCTTACAAAGCGGGTAACTCTTTGCTATATTGCATCTTTTGTAATATCTTTCTACAATGATTTACTTCTCAGTTTACGTAGATTCTTTGATAAAGTTAACCGCTAGAGGAAATGAGCCCCAACTGTCGTCCCTTAATTGTCGGCAGCTTATCGTCTATTTTTATCTCATGCTAACACATTTTTTCAATTATCGTTTGCAAGTCTCATGTAGATCAACAACATTAAGTCCCTAATCTGCTGTCTCTAGCCATTTCTATTTAAGACGCCTTCGAAGACTCTGTCTCCGTCTCCGCTTTATTAGATTTATTTTTGCAATAGTTTTGGTTTTGAGAAATCCTTTCCCCCCCCTGTGCTTTTGTTTGTTGTCTTTTCGTGGTCACTGACAATGTTGATAATTTTTTATTAGCCAACCAAGGGGCTATTGTTTAGGTGAAGTACTTTGTCGAATCAGATCACTTTTCAATTTTTGATCGTTTGCTTCAGTTTTAATTACATTTATCATAAATATATTCAATTTAATAAATTTTCGTTTCCTTTAATTTTAATATCGGAAAAATTTACTTTTGTCCATTTCTCTATATTTCCGCGTTTACTTTTAATTCTTTTATTTAGCTGAGTAATTTAATAATAATTATAAACAAAAGCACACCTTATGTGGCTAAAACTTTTCTGTGCAAAACTTTGTATAGAACTTTGTTTCCTGTTTTAAATTCCTTTTCTTCGGAAAATAAGTCGGATTTTTGCCTCGCTGGCACTTTATAACATATTTACGATCTCTATATTTCATTGCAATAAAGTGAACCGTCACATATGAGTTAGATTCGAAAATTTTTGTGTTGCCATCTGTTGCTCTCTAATTCTCTGTGTGGATTGTGATATATATTTTATACCACTTAGTTTGAAGTATGAAACGAATACTTTATATATTTTATTTTGAGTAACTGGCAATATTTACATAAAGTTTCAAGCATGTGGAATTGTTAGCTGATGAAATTAAATTTTTCAATTCATTTCAGAAACATTTTGTAAGAGATAAAACAACCACTTGTTTGGAACTTTCATTAGATTTAAAGCAATAATTTTTATAATCATTCTGCATGGTTATGCCATCAAATTGAAGTAAAGAATATTATAAGCTACCATTTGAAGATAAGAGCGTGGGAAAAAAGGGTATTTTATAGAGATTTTTAGGATGAGATAAATATCTGGTATAAAAATATACCACCTCACCTGAAAGGGCTAATTACGTTTATTTCGACATTACACTTCTTGTCTACCAACTATTTTGGTTTCTTGGACGTAATGTTAATCCTTTGGAATTTTGACTTTAATTCTCAAATATTTACAATTTCATCTATTTGTATGTAATTAAGGGCATCTGAAAAAGAAAAAAACAATTAATATTTCAGCGGAATTCCTTTTTTCCTCCAATTTTTAAAAATATTTTCATTTTTATTTCAGTGATCCGTTGTGAGATTTCCGGTCTCTAAAAAAATATTTTTAAACATTTTTATAAATCGGGGGAAAAAAGTAATTCCACAGAAGCATTCACATACATACATATATATATATATATATATATATATATATATCTTGCTCTTTCAGATGCACTCAAATAGATGAAATAGTATGTATATGAGAATTATAGTCGAAACTCCACAGGATTGACATTACTTGCGCGAAATCAAAATTAAGGACAGACCGGAGCCTTAAGAACAAACAATTCATAAACATCATGATACAGATCAATATTAATTTCGGCACGGAATACCATGTTTACTAGTTAGCTCTTCCACTTGGGCTGCTGGTTATTGAGCGCTCCAGTTGTCACCAACCCTCCGACAGCCTCTCTTCAGTCTTATGTTTGTGAAATTTGCAAGAAGGCTTTTTCTCGTAGCGGACATTTAAGAAGGCACCTACTTATTCACACAAACGAAAAACCATACACTTGTGAAATTTGTAAAAAGGCCTTTTCTCGTAGCGGTCATTTAAAAGTGCATTTGTGTATTCACACTAATGAAAAGCTTTCTGCCTGTGAAATTTGCAGCAAGGCTTTCAGTCACAATTTTGCACTAAATAACCATTATCGTATTCACACTAAAGAAATCCTTTTATTTGTGATATTTGAAAAAAGGCTTTCTCGGTTCGTGGAAATTTAAAAGTGCATTTGCGTATTCACACGAAAGAAAAGCCTTACGCCTGTGAAATATGCAGCAAGGCTTTCAGTCATATTTGTGCTCTAAAAATCAATTTGCGTATTCACACTAAAGAAAAATCTTACTTTTGTGAAATTTGCAATAAATGTTTTCTCACAATGGAAGTTTAAAAGTGCATTTGCAAATTCATTCAAGGTGATCGTTTTAAATATGAAAAATACGATGATAATATGTCTTCGTGTTCTCAAATTTCTAAATTCCGCGGATTTTGAATTAAACCATGGAAATCAATGTGCCTTCATTATGAACAATAAAAACTTTCTCATGCTGCAATTTTTTTAAAATTTTGCATTCGTACAGGAATATTATATGGATATGAAATATAAAATTAAAACACATTTATCTCGATTATGCCTTTGATTTGATGCTTGTGGCGGCATATTTTGTTTTTAAATTAATTTAAAATAGAGAAGCAAGCATCTTTTACATGTGATTTTACTTCTGAACTTTAATTTTCATACCATTAATTGTATGCTTTCTAATTGCTGTGAACTAATTTTTCATTCTTTTTCCTTTTTATGGAAGAAAATTTTTTAATTGTTTCTTTGGTGAGAAAATTGGTCTTTGATAAATTTAACGATGTAAAATATTTTTTTAACTAAACGAAATAATTTATCTAGCATATATTTAGGAAAAACTATTCAACTGTCATAGTTGAAATATTATTTCATTTAATATAGTGAAAATATGTTATGAGACAAAATAAGTTTTTAATCTTATTTTGATGCATTGTTTGCATAAAAGGATTAGTAGTGACTTTTAATTAATCTAATTGCTATGTTTTAGTTTGTGCTTCGTTGTAGATTACCCATTAAATAAAAAAAATACAATTTTAAATATAAAAATAATTTATCATATATAATATTTTATATATTATTCTTATAACTTTTTCGAAAGAAAAATGTTGACTTCAGTCTGCATATATATATCACAGTTGATTATTCCTTAGAAATTACTTTGATGATATTATTTTTCGTTTCATTAACAAAGTTCGAAATAATGAGTTCTAATACTAACATAAATCATGTTGCTTCCAATTGCGACGTTAATAAACATCTAGTTCCAGTGTATCCTTAATAAACAATGATTGAATCGATGAACAATGATTTTGCAAAAAAAAAAAAAAAAAAGAAAAAAAAAAAAAAAAGAATATTCAAGCTATTGGTTTAATTGAAGTCATACATAGATTGGTTCCAAGAAATATCCGTTTTTACTCTTACCATTTTTGTTGAGGGTTAAAGTGTATGTATAGCACACGAATTAAAACTATTTTAATTTGGTAAAAAATATTAGGATTAATGAATAAATAATCAACTGAAGTTTTAAAATTGTATATTTATTTAATGTACTATTTTCCAGGTTTTTTCCATATTAAATCTCGTAGCATCAAAACAGCTTTGTATAAAAAGTTGTGATTTACGCATCTTTTAAACAAAGATGCATAAATCACATCTTATTTTAATCTTTATCTCATATTAAAATGTAAATTACATTTTATTTTAATATTTAATCTTTATGCAATAATTTAACTCACCTTTTACACATATTTAAGATGTGATTCGGGAAAAAGCTAAATGTGATTCGGTAAAAAGCTAAAGTCACTCAACCTTAGGAATTTTTTTAAATAAATTCCAAACTGATTCACACACACACAAATAATGATTTCAAACTAAGAAATTTTAATGTCATAGTAATGATTCTAACTTCTATAATGCGAAAGAACTTAATTAATAACATACTAAAGTATATTTTGTATCTTAAGGTGCTGATTCGATTTAACTGACTCAACCGATGAATAGATCCTGTTTTTCCTGGATCATACTTAGATAAAAGAATGTTTTTGTGAATGAGGAATAAAAGTAATCTTTATATCCTGCCTATTAGAAGAAAGAGGAAATTTACTACGCATAGGTGAAAGCTGGTGAACTTAGTTTGTTCGTAAATATTTAAATACGACTATTTTTGCTTTCTATCAATTATATATTATCTTTGTGGATGAATAATAATTTTTAGTAAGATTTATGATTTTCTTAACCATATTAATTTAATTTCTTTATCACTGTTAAACACGACATGACAAAACCTGCATAGGTTCGGCATTTCCGTGTAAATTATCTAATTTAATATCGGTTTTAAGTAATGTAAAAATAAAACATGGCAGAAATTCAATTGATTTTAAATCTTCTTTAAAATCTTTTGTCGATGATAAGAACATTGAACATCAAAACTGAAACGTCAAACCCAAATCCATTATATACTAGAAAAATAACGCGGGATCTTAGGAAATGGTATATTTGATTATAAACAAATGAAAAGTAATGCGCCAGATATGGCATTCCTATCATTAAACTTGCATTTGGCGCCAATGTGAAGATTTACTGCCGCGAGAAAGTTAACGTACAGTATCCACAGAGCATGACTAGTCTTAAGCGGAATAAGGACTCGAATCCACCATATCGTCGTCAGCGAGCTCATGACCATGACTTCTTAGCTACCTGAAATCGGAAAGATAAATACGTATCGGAAAGATAAATACGTATTAATTGAGGTGAAAAAGTATAAATCCTCTTCAGAATTGCGAATAAATTTTCTTTGTGCCCTTCAAATCATGCTAGACAAGTTAGAAATAGATGCTTCAAGTATATCGTCATTGAACTAGAAAAGTTGATATCGTAAATTCCAACAGGAGAGAAAATGCATGCTTCATACGATGCACTTACTTTGAAAGTTGTAAAACAAAGTGCGTTTACGTTTGAAACCTAAACAAAGCATTACACATGCGAGATTTGCATGAGGGCTTTGTCTGATAGTGGAAGTATAAAAAGGCCCTTGTCTACTCACACTAAAGAAATGACTTATGTTAGAGAAATGTACAGTAAAGTGCTCAGTAAAAGTTGTCTCTGAAAAAAAAACATTTGCGTGTTGATACCAACAGAAAGCTATATAGTTGTGAAATTTACCAGGCTTGTTTATTCAAAATTGCTATTTAAAAACACATTTGTACGTTCAGCCTAAAAAAAGTGAATGTTTTATACACGAAAAACTCCCCTGGAGATAAAGATAGGCATTATTTCAATTCAGTCCTGTTTCTGAGTATGGATTCTACTAAAGACTCGTCGTGTAGAAGGGATGATGCAGTTAAATGTTTGAGATTATTAAGGCATGTTGCTGTGATGAAAGTAATATCCTTAAATCTGTGTATGATTAATCCAAGCTTCGACTCTAAGGTAGGCGTTTTAAGTATTTTCTTATACTTAATTACTATAGTGTAATTGTATAAAGTATTTATTTTTCATGATCAAATCTTTCGCTCCTAAATAAAAATTTCGCTTATTGATTTTTTGAGTTTATGGAATATAGAGCAACAAAGAAATACACGTCATTTTCATTCATATTATTTGATGAGATCTGCATGCAGGAAACAGAGACTTATTTATTAATTGACTGTTTATTAACATCGTCCTTTCAAGCAAAATCAGGAGGCAAGAGGTCAAATCGGTCAAGTGACAAGGATTATATATGAGTTGGTACCAACCATTTTCGAACTTCCACAACTGAGCAAAAGAAGAAGTAGAAGTCTCTAAAGATTTCATGTTCATTACCTTAGCTACTCGGCATCAGACATCAAGCCATCAACACTTCAGAAACAAAGTTGCCTGCGACTTCACAAGTATGACCACTACGTTACCGAGACACAAAAACAAATTCAATGTTATATTGAGATGCTAAACGAAACAGCCAACATTCGCATACACTACATGTCACAATGATGGTAGTGATATTCGTATAATTGTATATGATTAATCGAAGCTTCGACGCTGAGGTAGAGTTACCATTCATTTTATTTTACTATTGTAATGTTGTTTAAAAACATTTACTTCATGAAAGAACTAAAACACTGAGATGCTTTATCATCTTACTAGGGTAATGAAGTACTTTCTTTTTAGTGTCTTTGCATCATTATGTAAGATTTTGGTTCAGTTATTTTCATCGTATAGGATATGACAAAGAAAGTTAACGTATATTAAAAAACATGTTAATTGGCACCAAAAAGAAAGAGAAATCCTAATGAAAATTCTGAAAAAAATAATTTTTACGATATTGACTTATAGAGAGAACAGGTTACATTCTTTAAATCACAACATCATTCTTTTTTTATCTGCTTCAGATTTCAATTATTTTTACTTTCTGTGGCATAAGATTTTCAACTTTAATCTTAAAATGTCCTTGCAGATGACATTTATCTTTCAGTACGGTATTCTTTCAGGAACGATTTTGATGAGGCCAATGTTCAAAAAATTATTTTAGATATTCAGCGCAAATAATCCTGATAGCTACCTCCAAGCTATGTAAAATCTATGATATTTTTTTATCGATTATTCTTATAATGCTTTACAATCTTTTGTACATTCGCAAAAATCAAAATTTTTATGAATTAATATTAATAAAATCGTTCTACGGCAAACTGCAGTGTTTTTAAAAAGATATACCAGCAAATGTATTAAAATTACACACATTTCTTTAATAGCAATCAAGGCATTAAGTGTAGAATCTAAAATAGTTTTACAAGGAATAAAAGCTTTTAAAACAAAAATTGTGGCCACGTTAGCCTGTTGGTCATGGTTTCGGATTCATGGCCGGTGGTTTTCGTTCAGTTGCGGGTTCGATCCATGGCCGCAAAAGACCCGCCAAGTAGACGGGGCTGATGTACGTTACATCTGTCGGGTCCAAAGACTTCCCAAAGGCGTGGTGTAGAAGTTAGGATAGGGGGTGTGCCAGCTCAGGTGTCGTTTTCGTCACTTGAAGAAGGTTCGGAATTACGAAGTATATCGCCAATAGCTCTTGCGTTGCTCAAAGTGCTACGTCAATAAGAAAACACCTTATAACAAAATTTAAATCTCAATCAGGAGACTGAATATACTAACACCTCCCTCACTGCAAGCAAAAACAATGCCACATTAGAATGAACTTTTATTTTATTATATATATAGTTCGTTTGACTTTTTCCTCCGAAAGAGACATTTAATGTTTATTGTTTTACTTAGACAGTTAAGTCATGGTCAAGATTCGAGAGGTGTTACAATCTGAGTTACAATACTTCTAAGATGAGTGGTTGGCCCAATTAGCAAACTGTTCCTGAAGGTAAACACACCATCGTCGTTGTTTTCATCCCGTCGTGGATTTTAAAACGGATGCAACAAAAGACCCGGAGCGTAGCTGGGGCTGATGCTCGTTAAAACTGCCGATGCTCAATGTCGTTTCTTTGGCGTAGAGTGGAAGTTAGGAGAGGGAGGTACCAACTCTAGTATCGTCCTCGTCACTTGACATCAGTTCAAAATTACGCGATACTTTTGCCAATTCACCTCGTGTTGTTTCTAGTGCTACTTTAATAAAAACAAAGAATCAATCTGTTTAAGAAATGGATGAAACTAAAAAGAGAGATGTATAGAGTTATTGCAAACAAAAATTAAAACGCATCGATCTCGTCACTTGATCGTGGATCAAAATTATGAGGTTCTTCGCCAATAGCCCTCGTGCAGCATGTATTGCGCTGTAATATAACTAACCTATCTTTTATGTAGGACAACTACCGGAGAAGTCAAGGGGTCATTGACTCGACATCACGGTGGGAGTTATTTATAGGGACTCATGGGTTCACATCTGAATCCCACTAAGATCCGAAAAATAGCAGGAAGATGCAGTTGCAATTTGTAGAGGTTCAATGTATTAACCTTGGAATGGATGATTATCAAGTTTTAAAAGTTGGTTGCCAGTTCACGGGTTTCGATCTTTACTCCAATGTGATTCAAAATAACGAGAATCTTCGCCTTTATGTTCCTTTTTAGGGTAGACATTAACAAAAATTAGTAAAAGTTAAAATAGTTTTGAGGGGTGGAATGTACGAATTAGCGGCTCAACATATTTGAATCAGATAAAAAGTTTTTATACAGATTCCATTAAGAATTCGTCCGAAATAAAGAGGGATAGTACAATTAAATCTCAGTTCATGAACCATATTATTTCAACCAAAGAAAATGCATAACGAGAAGAAAGAATAAGTCGAAATCTTTAGAGATCTCTATTTTTCACCAAGAATACGTATTGACCCCTTTGGGACTCTTTTAATGTAGACGTAAATTTGTTTATCGTTACCTCTGACAGCATGAAATTTAATCACGTTTTAGTTTAGGCAAAGAGCATCATCTTCACATATTTGCCTCACAAGTAAACGTGTGATAGGACACTTTCTGACCACCCCAGAATTCTTATTCGATAGTAATAAAATTTTCAATTCCACATGTAGGTGTGCACAGAAGATTAGAGAATGATGTACGAGGGCTCCTGTTTGGATAGTTTAATGCCCTTCCCGTTCGGGATTGTGATATCCTTTATAGAAAATAACAATGTATTTATAATTTGATGCTAAAAGAATACAAATACATGTCGAAAGAATACAAATAATACATGTCTGGGATACTTGTCGTTATGATGACATTGATATCCGTAAGTCTGTATGAGATGTATATTATTAATTAGAGACTCGAATTGATGAGATACGAGAATTATTCTTTATATTTCAATAAATGATGTAGTATATGGAATTTTCATGAACAAATACCACTCCCGTCCTCCCCGAAAAATATCGTTTCGCTTATTGATTTTTTGTGTTTATGAGACCTCCAGATACAAAGGCTTATATGTAAATTTTATTTATATCTTCTTAAAAATTCTAATTGTAAAAAGCAGAGCGACTAATTTATTAATTCATAGCTATTGTCGTCGTACATGAAAGCAAAATTACGAGGTGATTGATCCCGTAATTTCTAACCTCGATCAAGTGACACGGACAACTGCTAAGTTCACACCTCCCTTTTCAACTTTAAAACTAGACATAAAGAGTTCTAAAAATCTCGGAAAGATTTAACGTGGATTTTTCTAGCTAATAGACCGTTTTTTACTGGCAGCAGGGCTCGAAGCCACGACTTTATGGAAACAACATCAGTGGCATCTTCTCAACCATAACCACTATTCTTCTGCGCCCACAGAGACAACTAAAATGTATAGCGGGATGCTAAACCAAACATTAAACATTCACATAGACGAGACTTCGTCATGAGGAGAGTAATATATGATGGCTGTATATCATTAATTAAAGTTTCGATCATGAGGTAGGGGTATAATTCTTTTTATTTTACTTAAATAACATAGAGTAAAAACATTTACTTTATGCTTATAGAAGTTCTAAGACACTAGGAGACTTTTTGATCCTCCAAGAGTCTTGTGTCGCTTTCAGACTCTCTGCAGCGCATTATATGACTTCAAAAGCAATATGTCTTTTAAAATAGTACATACAGTGAAGGACTTAGCATACTTGGAGTTATATCATCATACCAATGCTATTTGTCTAACACATTTCATTTCGATTCCATTTTTTTTAAAATAAAATGTTCCATTTAATTTTACAATTTGTCATGAAAAGTCTTGCTTGATTAGGATATTCCCTTCAGGACTGTTTCTAATTCATCAAATATTCTCAAATATTCTTGTCAAAAATGAAGTCTTTGTCTGTGGTGAATGAACAGGATTGATCCATTTAAACCAACCAACAGCGTTGAATTGTATAAGAAGTTATTTTTGATCAACTTCACTCAAAATCAATCAATCTATCAATGTTTGGGTTATAATTCAAAAACTCGGTACCTTTATGAATTTTTCATGCGCACTCATGAGGAATTATAGGTAGTGAAATAAATATGGAATAAGGAAAATTATCTTTAGCTGCAAAATCATGTTTATGTTCTAGAACTCTCCATGTGATGAGTTGTTTTGAAAGAAATTGGCGAAACTGGTAAGCCTTACTTTTTTGGTTATTGCAATAAGGAATTGGAAACGAAGGAAATTTTTTCAACAATCTTCCTTTTTATATTAAGTTGAAATCTATTGACAAAGAAAGTAATAACCCTAGAATTTGTATCGACTCTCTGAAATCGCGTATAATTAGCCTATACTAAATAAAATGAATGAGTGTCATTTCTGTCATAAAATCTTCTCTTCCAAGATGAACTTACACATGCATTTAAGAAATCATTTGGAGGGAAAACTGCATACTTGTAATGAATGCAAGAAATCATTCTTCTTTTTCAGAAGTTTAAAACGACATCAGAGTGTTCACGCACAGAAAGAAATGTACTCTTGTGAAATCTGTAACAAGCCATTTTGCCAAAAATGTAATTTAAAAGCTCATTTACGCATTCATGCAAATGAGAGAAGGTATTCTTGCCATTTTTGTAATAGGACCTTTTCTATACGTTCGAATTTAGAGGTACATTTACGTATTCACAACAACGAAAAGCCTTACATTTGCGAAATATGCAAAGTGGCATTTAATCAAAAGAGTCATTTAAAAACACATTTGCGTGTTCACACAAAAGAGAAGCCTTATGTCTGCGAAATATGCGACACAGGTTTTTCTCAAAACGGTCATTTAAAGATACATTTGAGAATTCATACTAAGGAAAAACCATA
>BMAW01109905.1:1153252-1172549 GCA_019974015.1 Nephila pilipes | reverse complement strand
ACTTTTTTGCAAAAACAAACGAAATAAAAAAAAAAGGGGGGATGCTGTACTTTAATAAGGTGTGAGGTCTTCTCTGATAGCCAGGCACACTGCACAATGATTTCCCATACTTACTATGACAACGTGGATGAGTTCTGGGCTCAAAGAATTCAACAATACGATGAGCTCTTCTCAGTTCTAAAACAGAACTTGATGGGGGAGAAGGGGCAGTAAGTTGTCTCCCAACTCCTTCTCAATGATATAGAAGTCTGTTCACCCGTTTAATACGATTCCTGTCCACATCATGATTCCCCTTGACGGAAAACGATATCTTTTCGTGATGTTTTTTGGGTGAAAACGTGTTCCACGATCTCGCCATATCTTTAGCCGATGAGAATCAGTGTTGAGACTAAGGCGAAATTAGTCACTGAACCTCATTGAGCTGCTGTCCCAATCACCGGCGTGCTTATGTGCAGATGTGAAGGAAATACAAACTACAGGTTATATGGCATAAAGACCGAAATGATTGAGTTTACTGCAAACATTTCGTAGGGAAACTCGAACTCTTGAGGCGGCTGTGAGCTCTGAACTCAGTTCTCTGGCACAAATGTCCTGAGGTCGCACAGTTATTGTCAGATATCGATCTTGACGAACGGTTGTGACTATTGGCTAACTTAGTATCGCTCTTCGCGATTAACATTTCCCAAACCTTAAAATCTCTACACCACAATCTTGAGGTCAAACCCTGAGGCACATTCAGAATTCGAGGCTTTTCAGTATATGATCGTCCGGATTCGAGAATTCCAAAGATTCTTCCTTTCTCAAATATGAACCAGTTGTCGTCTTTGTGCCACAATTCGTTATGTTTAGTTGTTAACAGGATTCATTCGTACATGAATTACGCGAAATCTATTTGAACAGCTGATGTCGAGTGAACCGGTTTACCGAGTTCCGAAATGTGCAGGCTTTTGCGCATGAAAACGTCAAATGAAATATTTTTCTCAAAGACAAAGTTACCCCTTCTACAGATGATTCTTTATATTTTCGAATGCATAGTTTTTGGACACTCGTGTACAAGCAGCATTGACATACGCATGTAGAAGTGCTTATAAATTTAACTGTATTATCATTTATAATGATTATTAAATTTTCTCTTCTACATATGTATGTATATCAAGTACGTGTTAATAAGAAATTTCATTTAAAATTATTGTATTCTAAATATTTTTTTTCTTTCGTAGCCCTGTATTATGTTGGTGGTTAAAAAAATAAAAGCAAATGATACAAGTTCCAGACCATACCAGACAGAATAGTTTGATAAATATGGTGTGAATGAAAAGAATAAAACGACCGTGTGCATAATTTGTAATCAAAAAGTCTTTTCAAGTACATACAATGTAAAAAGACATTTTGTTAAGTTGCTTTCAAGTTTCGGCTTCTCAACAGACGAAGAAAAGAAAGACTTTTTTTTTTAAAAAAAGGAAAAAAAAAAAAAAGCAGAATCAGTCAACAAATAAGTGTTTCTTTCTGATCTGATTTAAAAAAAAAGTAGCTGTTAGTTTTCAAAAGTAGCCCATTGCTCGCAATGGGAAACCTCTTTCAGTCAAAAGGAGAGTTCGTAAAACAAGTGTTTTTAGAATGTAGTGCTGCTTTGTAGATATCAAAGAAAAGGTCTTGATTATATGCACACACACATACATACATACAGATGTATAGTCCATATAAAATAATAGCAATACAGTTAAAAATCGAGTAATATAATTAGAGAGAACTATTTCTTCGCAAATACATAACGACTTTAAGTACGCAGAAATATATTCAATTGCTTTAGATGCGAGTAATGATGTTAATGGTTATGTACAATTAGTAGTTTCTGATCGATATAAATCATGCAATATAATGAAAGAAGAGTTAATGAAATAAACTAACGTTGAAAGGAAGGTGCACTGTTTTTGATATTTTGAAAGAATCTGATAATTCATTTAAAGAAATGGATACTGATCTACAGCAAATTGTTTTTGTAACATCAGGTGGTATTCCCAATATAGTGGGAAATGTATTGGTTTTATTCATCAGAATAGTCAAATTGAACAATGAATTTCATTCTAAAACACACCAGCAAGTTCTATGGGCGAAGTAAGGTTTAAAACCATTTTCCAATGTAATTCCAGTTTTAAAAAAGCCACCAACTTTATAAACGCAATAAATCTTAATAAATAAGGATTAGCACAATTTTAAGAAAAAATTGAAGAAAATGTTCTAGGAATTTGATGTACGGTAGTGTTCGATGGCTTAATTTCGATTAGACTCTTAGTCGGTTTGTCAATTTATTACAAAAAATAAAGCTCTTTTTGAAAGGAAAATAAAGCAATAGTTATGGCGAATTTTTAATTATAGATTGGTGTCATATAGATAATATCTTATCTGACATCACTCAGCATTTCAATGAACTGAAACTTCAGGGAAATAGACAAATTTTATTAATGATGTTTAAAAATATTAAAATATTTATGAACTAACTTAACAACTTCACTAAAGATTTGGAAAAGGAAAATAATGAAATATTTTCCTCAATTATAAAAATACTTTCAAAACGCAATAATTTTTGAAAACACGTTTGACATTCAAGAAAATATAATTGGAAATAAAATGACCGTAAATTTTCACACTTTATATATATATATATATATATATATAAATATATATATATATATATATATATATTTAACATTATATTATAACTGTATTATACATTTATGTATTAATAAAGAGTAGTTCATATTATAACATATATGTATTTTCTTTATTCCTTGTTCATTTAAATATTCAGTGAAAAGGTTCTACTAGGGAATGGTGTGGGGTAGGGTGGGGATGTGTTAATTTATGGAATTATCCCAATGATGCGAATTCTTGCAGACTACCTCCATTTTTTGCTCTTCACTTGTAAAAGTAAGCGTTGTAAAAAAGAAAGGAAACATAAATTTTTAGAGGATTTTAAAAATGAGAACACAAAATGGTTCTATTGTTGAAAAATTTTCGGTGTTTTCAAATGATTAGTACCTCGTTTACCACGCCTTTCCCCTTTTCCAAGTGAGGCCTCTGATTTAATGACCCACAGGATAGTATTAAACAAAATAAAGAACAAAATTTGACTCAATTCTCAAAAAGGTTCGCTATCATTGCTTTATACAATCAAAATTTTCGAATCCCGAGAAAAAATTGCCTGATAATTTTCTATAAGTGTCACCCATACACAGAGATTTATTTTTCAGCAACAACAGCGAATTAAACAAATTGCATTATAAGACATTTTAAGCCAAAAAGTTTTTTTTTCAAACATCAGAAAGAAATAACACTACATTAAATAATATAATCTGGAAAATGAAGAAGTAAATCATATTTTAATTACACGTCAATACTTAGTTACTCTACATATAAAATAAAAATGATGTATTCTCGAAGTAGAAACCAATAAAATGAAATTTATAAAATTAAATTCAGATATAAAATAATACTGAACAAACTATCTTTAAAAACCATTGTAAACACATCATTTGCATTTAGAAGTATTCCAGTGAAGTTAGAAAAACAGACTAGCCGCGTTAAACGCGGAAAGAAAGATAAAACTTTTTTTGAAAATTATCAAAACAAGAACAACATGTTCAGCTTGCACGAAATAGAAACTGAAGTAAAATAATGAAAAGCAAAATAAACCACTAGAATAAAAAATAGTTCAATTAATTTTGCTTGAATAATTGAAATTTTAATTTGATTGTTTTTGGCAACATAAGTATAATACAATGAAAAGATAGCTAAAAAATTTATGTTGTTAAGCGAAGGAGAGCATGATGTTTAGCGAAGAAAAATAAAATGTAATGTGTAAACATCTCTATGTGTGTGCGAGTATAAATAACTTTAATATAGAACTGTTGTACAAACCATTTGCACATTTTCAAAATAATTTCACGGTAAAATGTTTCAAAATTATAAAAATTTCTCGCAGTAACTAAATTTACGTAATCTAATGAATACAATTATTTATAGTTGTAGCTAGTAGTATAGTAGTTATATATATATATATATATATATTCAACAGTGATTGTTGAAATTTATTTGTTTTAAAAATGACATTTTCAATCAAAATCTGGAAAAAAATATACGTTTATTCTCTTTCCAACTTTAAATTGGTATTATATATTGCAAAATGCACAATGTTGCTCTCTTAAATGAGACATATCTTTGCTTCAAATCAGAAAGGGAACAAATTAATGAATAATGAATTAATCCTCTCCCAAAGAAGAATTTACAAATGCAACGGACTTAAATTATAACTTTGATACCTTTGAGTAAAAAGGTAACGTTCAAATTTCTTTTCCAATGCATGGGATTGGACACTGAAATCAAAATCGAATTCTTCATGAAAATCTTCCTTAACAAGAAATAGAATGAAATAACTTGTAAAATTCAATGAGAAAATAGCATAGATTTATTAAAATATGTAGCAAAAACTTCGTATTCCCGCATAGCAGGTCATAATAGGAATCAGGATTGAAACTCGATGGCTACTAAACTTCTGACCATGGCCACTCAGCTAAAATGTGATGGAATATTAAATAAAAGAGCCCTGGCTAATACTTTTTCTGATAAAAAAAAATGCATAAATGTTTAATTTTATTGGTGTAAGGGCCATATTTGGTCCTGTTGAGTGAAATACTCGTTAATTTACGAAAGAAAAACACATACCTGGGATCTTGACAAAACTCTAAGCTCTTTAAAGGAAAAAAAAAAGAGGGTGCGAAGAGAAGAATCAAAAGTAATAAAGCCAGAGCATCTCCGAGGCATACCACCCGTGTTCAACAAAACTAGTAAAAAGAAACTAAACACGGCCTAGTGAAAAACCAAAACAGCCTAATAAAAACTATCGTGAATGGAATATGCATCTTCATTATTTATTTTTTGCAGAAGAAATATTTTAATTTTAAAAAAATGTTCAATTTATAAAATAAGCACCAGAAAATCTATCATATAAATTGCTGAATCTTTTTCATTGTTATTTAATAATTTTAATTACTTTTAATCTTAAGCAATTTGTATCATTTCATGACATTTACCCTGAAATATAAATGCAGCCTAATTATAGTAACGGTAACATTTAGTTATTAAATAACGGTGAATCATATTGTTTACTCACTTAAATCAAAAGTAACATTTAAAGATTTCAATCATTCTTAGTAAAATTTAAAATTTTGAGCTAAACAAAAATTATCAGAGTAAATTTGCGCAGAAACAAAATTTGACTTAAGAGATTATCAACGATAGATAAATAAGATATAAAAGCCTTTCATTTTAAAAAATAGTTGTCAGGTTAAGTAATCACATTTTTTCTAGACGCATAACCAAAAACAGAAAATATTAATTTTTAATAATCTACTATCAAAGAAATGCAATTGGTTTAACAAGCAAAAAAAATTGAACATTTCAAGAACATATTTCCTCTAATTCTGTAATACTAAGCAAAGCCATTAATCTTAAAAGAGACCAATTAATAAGATCAGTAATTCCGCGATGAGATTTCACTTTCGCAATCATTTGCAAAACAGGTTTCTAGACCGTTTACTTTTTGGTTTTGAAAAGGTATACAGAATTTTAACTTATCGCAATTTCCAAATGCATTCTTATCATTTTAGTAACACATTATTTATTTTTGGTAAGAGATTTTCAAAGCTTTCAATAAAAATATCTTAAAAATAGTACCAATTTACAAATTAGAAATAATTACAATGTCTCAGAATGTTACATAACAAATAAAAACTGAAATAAAAATAAATTAATCCATTATACCATCTTCAAGGTTTGATTAGCATTTAACAATTCTTATGGCAAAAATGAGCTATAATTTAATCATTAATTTATTTATTCTTTAGGAATTTATAAACATTTTATAAGATTCATTATTTTTCACTCTTAAAAATATAATTCAAAGTTTCTACCACCTATTAATCAGATTAAAATTGAAAATCGTTGCACATCTTTAAAAGTAATTCATCACAATCTTACAAGATCACCTTTATGACTTTTACAACAAGTATTTTATGGAGTTAATGAAAGCATTGAAATGTTAATTTACTTGATAACGTTATTCTCACTTAACACAATAAGCTTTAAAAATTTAAAAATAAAGGGGGAAACGGAGATCGTGATTTCTCTTTTCGTGACTAAAAGAGAAAGCGGAAACAGTTTCTTCGGATTTGCTAAGTCTTCAGAGAAAGAAAAGTAGTCTTTGGAAAAGTAGCACAGAAACTGCCGAAAAAACTTATTTGGGTTACTTACTGAATAAGATGAGGAACAGGTTTATTTTCACACAGTTCAGCAGATCCATCGGAGGCTGCAATATAGGTGACCTTGTCGAACCTCAGAAGGGAAAAGCTTCTTGAACGAAAACCACTAACGGTTAAGAAGTGAAAAGGCAAAAGAATAATATTTCTTTTAGGACAAGCGTGGTTAGTGACGCTACTTCCACTTAAGGGTGGAACCTTTATTTGTAAGGGAGCAATCAGGATATGTAGGTGAGCTAAGATGCGCTCAGTAATGTGCGCATACTTGACTTGAAAGATATAAAAAATATTGGAAGAAGCTAACTTGTTTTCATATCTTGCAGCAAAGAAAACGTGGAGGAATTAGACAGCGAATTAAAAAAAAATTATTGTGTTTTATTTAATTTTTATCAAGATGATTTGCATTTAAACGTATTTATGTTTGGTTTTGAGTATTCTTTACATTTAAAACTATTTTTAAATGACATGCCATCGTAATTCAAGGAAGTGTTTTTAAGGCTGTACTCTATTTCTTTAGGCGTTAAGGTTAGTTAAGAACTAAGTATTGATAATAATGATAAGGGGTTTGAAGCTTACCAGACAATATTTATTTTAGCGATCACAAACCTTACATTATATAAGAACTTAAGTAATTTATAATTGCAATAACTAATTTCAATTAAGTTCCTTTTCTGAGAATATTTTTTTAATAAATTATTGCATTTAAAAATCTCAAGTGAGCACATTGCTCTGGCGATAAGCTTCTATTTTTAATTATTTTCTCATTAACGCTTGAACGTGTCAGTTGTTTAATTTGTCTTTTTGGTTTTGCATATCTGAATACGGCGAAAGAGCTTAACACACAAGGCCGTTTCGTACAAAACCAAAATTTTAATATCCTTATTCAAAAAGCTCGAACGTGAGAATGGTAGACCAGTTGAGCGTTACATTTTACTTTCTTTATGTTCATTATTACTTGAGAATTGGAACTTGCTCCATTCAAAAAAATTTATTTTTCAAATCATGTTTCAAGGTATGAATCACTTGCTCTTTACGAAAGTAATTGCCCATTCTTTCGTCACTTTATTTGTGCAAGTATATGTCCAAATTAGAGAAATAATTTGAACAAAGATGATTTGATTTTGCTTTCAGTCTTAATTTATGTAAAAATTTATCCTTTTTATAAATCACTAATACTGCGTATGAATAATATGTATTTTTGTTGGAAGAATTGGAAAATTATTTCTATTGTTTTTTGTATTAATGTCAATTAGTTATTGATCCCATTTCTTCAAACGTCTAAATTAACTAAATTTCTTTTTCCAATTTAAAATAGTATATGTTAGCGATTATATTATACACACATTGCTCACACATTGATACAAACATTGATTATATTAAGCTTACATTGACCTATGTAAAAAATGTGTAAAAATGGAGAAGTGTGAGCGGTTATATATATAAATCATCGCTTACTCGAAGAAATGATGTGCAAGATTTTATTTCTTGCTTAACCCATTCATGAAATGAAAAGGAAAAATTCTTTCATGTTTTTTTATACACCTTAACGACTAAAGAGAATAAATTTGGCATTTTTAAAACCTGTATTTTTGATTTATCAATCAAAATTTATACGTCGTAAAAAAAGTTTGGTTAGTAAATTAAGAAAACTTTTATAGTATTCTTTATAAATAATAATTGAATTAAAATTAACATCGACATAATTTAAGTTTTATACACATAAATAATTGAAATAAAAATTAAAGCAAATAAGCCAAGTCATTGAAAGATATCATCTCGAGAAAAATGATCATGTATGTTCACGGAACTTTAAAGAAACTTCCGTGATACAGACGGCAATTCGTAATCCAATCGAACCCCGCTATAATCGAACCCCAGAGATATTGTGAATTTTCGGTTATAGTGTAAACTTTTCCCCCTTCCCAAATGAACTCTTACTTAACTAATGCTATTTTAAACGCCTATAGTGACGTCTCAGAAAATGAGAATCGGCTTGTAGTGAACTGAAATTTCCTTTCCACAAATGTTTTCTTGTTTTTCAGTTTTAATTTTTTTGCAAAAGTATATATCAATGAATAAACTGTACATAAACGCATTATTTTTTACTTATTTCGAAGATTTCTTTTGATTATTTTATGTGTAAGAAAATGAGAAATTTAAAAATAAAATTGTACCTCTTAAAGACTCATTAATACCGTTAGAAGGTTTGTTAAAAATCATACAAAAGAACAAATACAGTGTTGAAGTTCATGGCGAGTTGCTTCAGTGTTTCCTGATAAAAACAGGTATGAAATAAAGAAGTGTGAGGGCTAACATGTTATTTATAATAAACACCGATTACATAACGAAGAAACAATGAAAATGAAGAAAATTATTTGAAAAAACTCTAATTCTCTTCATACTTTTTACATCTAAATTTGGTTGATGACTTCCTTAGCAAGATGTCCTAACATAGAAAAAATAATCAACCTAATTGGCGTACAAAAAGTATCTGTCGTCTCATAAATTTAAGTGAAATTAAAAAATGCTACGAGCTTAAAAACTAATTAACAAAATTAGTTAACAATAAGAATCCCACACAAAAGAAGTAATAACAGTTTTACTGATTTAATGATAAACAAACCTCCTTTAAATCAATAACAATATTATTTTACCATGTTTCTTTCATGTATTACTTTTCTTAATAATTAAGAAAATTCTAGATTAGTGCATTAACTTAAGCAGAAATTTGTGAAGATTTCAAATTGTACATATTATTTGTTTCAGATAAAATATTAAAAGTACAAAGACAAAACTAATTAAAAAACGGTGTTTCCTAAAATGGGGCTCACGCCCCACATGGGAATAATTTGATTATTAAGGGGAATAATTCGAAAATAAGCTCGTCCAGAGTTTAAGTTTATCGTATAGCGACTCTCAGTTGCTACTCCAGTATAAGTAAATTCTGTTCCCCATGTTAATAGTCAGGATTTCCTTGTTAGACGTAAGAGTTGTAGGATTGGTTATTCTGAGCTGACACTATTCTTTGTTTCGCCTTAACTTGGCAGTACAGTAGAAGCTACGACGGGCAATTCACAGCCGTTGTCATAGAAACTCGGGTTAAACTGGGGGAAGTGGGTGACTAATAACCAAAACGAAATTCGAGCGAGAAAAGAACAAATGCTCTCGAAAAATTATTTTTTTTCAATATAAGTACGCATCTTTAATTTTATTAGTTTATTTATAACACCCGTTAATAAAACAAAAATTTCTACCAAAATTTTATATCTTCATCTAATCCATTGCCAAGCTTATCTCCAAATAAGGTTTATGAATCATTATTAGAAATCGCTAGTATTATTTATCACATTTCAAATAGTTAAATACATAATGGGGTTTAAAATAGCAATCAACATTTTCTATAAATATTAGTGACAACTCCTTTCATTGCATTTGGGTGCAATCAAACCTACTGTTAAATTAGAAGATGAGGCTTCATAACTGCCTTCAATTTTTGTGTCTTGCCATTCTCGACTTTGAGAATGTCCTTCATTCAGCCAGGTCTCATCCAAATAGTATATTGACGCATTTTCTTTCTTTAACTCCCTAATTTTTTTTAAATAATTTCTGCACCATAAAATAATGTCTAGTATTTTAAGAAGCACAGCCTTTCTTTTCCTTTTCCATTTTTTTTCACTTGAAAATCCCATATCTTTCAATATTCTATACAAAGTAGTCCGGCGTATATTTCTCGAAGAAATATCGGTATCGTCGTTTAATTCTTTCAGAGCATTGTCTAACGTAGGAATATCATTTCTACAGAAAAAATAAATAAAATAAAATAAATTTTTGAATTTCTCCTTGAATGCATGACAATGTGAAGTCGTCATACTTTATCGGCTTTCTGCACTTGCTTACGGCACAAGGCCGTTTTTTCCAGGAATTATTCTTTTAGATACACTAGTTAGTTGAGAAACTTTTTTAACGATCTGGTTGACTGATTCTAGAGGGTTTCCTATTCGAAGTCAAGAGTAACCATTCAGTATGTTTCTCCCGGCTGAATTTCGGATTGATTTTTCTCACTCTGATGTTACATACAACGTGAATTCCTTCTTCAGCCATGTTTAGACAAAAACGAAGAAAATAGCAAGAGAGATAAGAATTGTAAGTATGAATGATAGCTAAGACACAAAGCGAATGGCTTAGAATTGGCGTGGAACTTAGCAAGCTCTCTGGAAATGTTACCTTGAAAATTGGTTTTCAGCCAAACTGGAAATCAATCACGTCACTGTTTCGACTACATTTATTCGCTTAGGTCAAAAAATAAATGATTTAAACATGTTATTAACTTGAAATACATCTTTAAAACCATAATTTCTATAATATAGGACATTTTTATACACATTTCTATGCATTTCTTATATTTTAAATTCCAAAACAAGACACAACTACTTTTAAAGCGGATTGGTACATTTTCTACTTTTCCCAGTGCTGCCAAGTTAAGGTGAAGTGGATTATAAGCATTTCAAGCTATTTGTTTTTAGCGGGCATAAGCTGGCCCTAGATGATAAAATAAGCCACAACTGAACTTTAAGCAAAGTGAAACAAACACCAATCTCTAAAATTAAGCTTTAATTAAAATAAATTGTTACTCGCCCATTGATTTCGCTGTTCATTTTTTACCGGCTTATTAACAAAATATTATATAGGAAGCGATCAACACTATACCTGTTAAAAAGGAATAAGCAGATTAGTTATATACAATTCTCTTATTATATATACAGCTGAAACCTGCATTCTACCTAGTCAAATTGACAGATAATAATAGGCAACCAATTATAAAAATCCCCACGTATAACGTAATAGAAAAGCGTATTGAATACAAATCCCTGATATACCTCATCTTTCTTTAAAATTAATTTGTACCTGACTTAAAGAACTCTCCATCAGGTTTTGAAAATTTACCTACTGTGTTTGCTCTATATTTTCCTAAAACCTATCATTCAAGGGGGGGGGGGTATAAGAATTTTAAAAAGGCTTACGGGAAGGCATATCACAAAAAAAGTTGGAAAACACCGCTAGAGCAAGTAGGATTTTGTAGGTTGTGAAGACAATTTAAAAAATTGTAAGAATAATTCTTAACCAATAAATATTCGTTGCTACGTCTATAAGATGGTTCTAGGAAAGCTCCAATATGGCATTCGTGGGTAATTTTTCTCAAGAAAATATGCATTTGTTATTCAGTCTTAAGACCTTCATTCTTCTGAAGAAGAATAAAGAAATGAGGCAACATATTGAAGCAAAATTATAAAATGTGGTTTCCCGTACGTGAATATCAAAAGCATAGGAATTGTTACACTACATAAAACTACTATGAAATTATTTTGTATTAATACAACATTAGATCAACTCAAAAGGCTATTGGCAACGGACCATGTAATTTCAAACAATGGTCAGATAACGAAGATGATACTAGTGCTGTTTACCAGTTTACTGAATTTCCAAGCAATGCCTTAAGCAGATTTTAAGCAACAATTTTCCTTATTCCGTGCTTGTGTTTTTATAGATTCACAACTCGAGCCACTGACACTACTTACACTTACTGGCCATGATGAGTGAAATTTTAATCGTCAGGTTATTTCGGTTTAATCTTTCTAATCGAAGGTTATCTACCTAATAAAGAATAGTAGAACATTTCACTAAAACTGCATGGTGACAAAATCCATGACAACTTAAGTCAAGCCAATCAGCAGTGAAACACGATGGGTTACTATTGAGATAATATCTAACTCTGTCTTACTGGATCAAGTTTTGCTTTGCTAGTACATTATTACGGCTATAGCTTTAAAATCAATGTTGACACTCAAAAAATTCATTGATATTAAATCAATTGACAATTTTCTTGAGATCCATTGAAGTACGAGAGAGTACATGTGTCAACTGATGTTATTGATACGAGTGGTATCTCTCTCTTTGTGTTGTTATCAATTACAAATTCCTTCATTATAGCACTGTATATTGGAATAATAGAAAAAAAGTACCATTAGAAATGCACGAAGACTAATCTTTGCTTCATTGCGATGTGAAATAATTTTATTACGTAGTCAATGCCAAGAGCAATAATGGCAACACAATAGCAATAATGGCTAATGAACAAACGTCACTTAAATTTTTATATTTTGTGCTAAAAATTGAATTTTTAGACTAACTATGAAGCGATTAGGCTGTTTCTTCTAATTGTACTTAGTTGATACCATTCATGTCAGCTACTTTTTAGGCTGTATCTATGAAATTATCTTGATATTCACTTCGTTCTTTTCATCTCATGATTAATAATTTCTTTTCTCCGAAGTCAACAATATTAGCTATCTGCTAAGATCAGTTTTCCAATAAATTTTGAATTCCTTGTTCAGAATTTGAAACTCGGGTGTGTTTTGAGAGTCAGATCTGGAATGCTGGATTAGCAATTTTAGAGTTGATTTCACTATTAAATTCATGAACTGGGCTGTGAATTAGCTAGTTTAAAAAGATTTGCTTTTACATACAATGTATGCGTTACCCTGGTATAAACATTAGAAAAATTCCATATGCTCCACAAATACATTGATATTCCTGTTATATTGTAATTTAAACAACCAACTACATGTATATTACCATCAACAAAAACAATATAATAATAATATTTAAATTAATTTTTCAATGGTAAATACAGTTTTTCAATTTTTATGATTTTCCTTAGTTCCGCTGAAAATATTTTTGAAATCATCACAAATTTTTGTACCTACTGCTTTTTAATATATTCTGTTCCAAATCTCCAAGTATGCTTTTCTACTTACAAAAAAGTAAAGGATGTTGATGTGTAAATCAAGCTTATTAAATAACGAATTAACTATTAAACATCGCTTCTGAAGATAGAAGATTTTTTACTATCAATGTTACACATAAATTCGAAAATTCAAGATTAAAAACTTTTTAGTATATTTCCTTCTTATTTAGAGCTAGATTTTTATTTTGACATTCGGTCTTGTATATGTTTATAAAACATTTTCATAGATATGTAAGCGAATATTTCCTTTGAAAATATGTAAAATTTTAGATACTTCAAAACTTACTTATATTAATCCAGAATCGTAAAAATATTTTAGATAAGGTGAAATGGATGGTATCTATAAGTATAGTGACCCAATGCATGTATGGCTATTCCTTCAACTACGAATGTCATGAATGTAAAACTGAGCATGATTGCAATGCTTCAATTTCAAAATCAATTATCTATATTTCATGCTGAGTTAAAACTATTAATAAATAGTGAAATAATTATTATAATAGCTTCGTCAAAAATAAATATATTGAGGAATTGAAAATGGTAAATATATATATATATATATATATATATATATATATATATATATATATATATATATATTATAAATTATTGTAGTATTAAATGGTAGGTGGTTGTATCAAATGATAAATAATTAAAAAGTGTATAAATACCTTAAGAACGCTAAAATGGGTTGCCAAATTGAAACCGGGGGCTTGGAATCCGAGAGGTCATGGTCACGAGCTCACGACTGGTATTGTGGCTCTTGCGCCATGAAACCTCACAGTTATTCACTCACTCACGACTGGCGTTGTTTCTGTCGAGTTGGTGGTTCGAGTCCTGATGCCGCTAAAGATCCTCAGGGCAGCGGAGTTGATGTACGCTAAATCTGTCAAGGGTCCAAGTCCTTCCATGGGTGTAGTGTGGAAGTTTGGAGAATGAGGTGCCAGCTCAGGTATCATTTTCATCACTTGACAGAAGCTCAAAATTACGAGATTCGTCATCAGTAACCCTCGTGTTGCTTCTAAGTGCGACTTTAATAATCAATCAATCAATCAAATTGAGATCTTTTATTCCGACGTAATATAAAGGAAGAAGTTTATTTCCTATTCATATTGTTTACCTCATTGTAAATGAATCGATGTAAAATAATTAGTCGTTGAAATATCGCTATACATCTGATACTAACCCTAGATATAGTTTTAAAAATAATTGACTCTTTTTTAAAAAATTTTACTTGTAACATCATACCTAATTTCTTGGAATAAAGTAAAAAAATTCACAAGCGTATTATGATTATTCAGGTTATGTTGGGTGTAATTTGGGTCTAAATACTTCGTGAGGTTACAAGTTGCACTTCCTTGGATGTAATACAATTTAAATTCATTATACATGGATCGATATAAAATAATTAATCGTTGCAAGTGGAGATGGTACTAACACTAGGTATAGTTTTAACACTCTATTTTAATCACCGGTAAAACAAATTAATAATATTTTGGAAAATGAGTCACGTTCCATGAACAGTGATTTTATTAATGTTTTTTTTTTTTTTTCTTAAATTCACTATCTATCTCAGACATTTTGTGATTACTTTACGACTCGAAATTGCTAAATGCATTAAAAAAGAACACTGCTTAAAAAAACCCCATTCATTTTGAAGGCATTTATATCGAGAACAAATCTAGCAGTTTCTGTCTTTTTTTTATGTTTACGAAATTTGATAAAAGTGTGTGATTTGGCTCCACCTGATTTCCATCCGTTTGCTCTCAAGAAATGCTGCCTAGGATAGCAGAAGTTTGGCTCAGACAACGAGCTGCTGACCAGTGTTCAGAATTGGCTGAAAGCGCAGGCGGCTGCCTTCTACCACGAAGGTATTGAAAAATTGCTACCACGCTACAACAAATGTCTCAGTCAGGAGCGATGACTATGTATAGAAGTAGCTTGAAGGTGTATCTAAATGTTCCAAATAGAACAGTTTTGATTTTCACCGTAGTTTTCCTATCGCGACCAATCGGACCTTGAAAAAAAATAGCTCTCAAATGTTAGTTAAAGTATACTTGAATTGACATCATAAATAAATACCAATAATTATATGAGAACATAATTGTGCACTCTGTATCTAAAAATACAATTTTTTGAGCCAATCCCTCGTGAAATTTTTAAGTAATTTTCAGCTTGTTGTAAATTAATTCAAAAGAAGAAAATTATATAACATCTATTATATCACACCCATGATTATTGAAACTTATATTTGAAAACAGTTAGACTAAGATGTAATTAAGGCAATATCAGGAGAAATTAAAAAAGAATCAGGAGAATAAGAAATTACTATAATATATTTGAAAGAAGTCACTACAAATAATTGTATTTTCTAACTTATAATATATACAAAATTTACGAAGATTTGAATAAGAGATAATGATCGATAAATGGTTAATTTTTTTCTCGATTTGCACTTGTTTGTAAATTAAGAGAATTTGCAATTATGTCCATTTTTTTAAAAAAAAATTAATGAACCCGAGGTACTAATTACGACTCAGAAGAATTAATCAAATATTCAGAGTCAAATACGTGAGCGTACTCGTGCGTGTCTGCAGAGCTGTGGTTATGGAAGGGTTATATTAGTAAGCGAAAGCTAGGATGTCAACTATTTGTGCGCTCGTATACCTCCACGACATTCACCGCGTTTCTCGCAAGAGTTGAGTACCTTTTATAAAGTATTCGGTGAAATTAGTAGCCACAAACGTACGGATGACGGAAGGAGACGAAAAATTGTCGATAGGTAGGAGGTAAGCCAATCACATGCGTAGGTGGCTAACGAGCTCAATGTGTCAACTGTAATTTGTGGAAACGATTTCAAAACTCTGGATCCCTATTGAGAAGACCTGGACATGTCAACCAAGATCCAGAATGACGAATAAGGATCGCTATTTAGCACTTTCAGCTAGGCGACACTGAATTGCTACAACTCCACAGCCCTCACATGAGCTGTATGCTGCCTCTGGAATCCGATTTTCAAGGTCTTCAGTTTCCCGAAGGCTTCGTGAAAAAGGACTATATACCAAGAAGACCAATTGTTTGCACCCCGTTCACTGCAGCACACATGAAAGGGCGTTTAGCATGGTTCCCGTGCCATGAACCAGATTTCGGTAGAGAACCGTGCTAAAATTATCTCTCTTATCATAAATTTTATTTGTAAATTTACTATCTATAATTTTCAATTGTATGTTTAAATATTCCATTTCATATTTATTATTATTAATTTGAATTAAATTTAAGTATGGAGGATAAAAAAAAATTATGTTTATCTTCAGAATGCTTATAAAAAATTCAAAATAAAATAGATCATCTATGTATCTATTGTAAAAAAATTATCACAAAATATGATATCAATATAAATATGTTCATAACAATGTAAGCAAATATTCGTCAATCTATCCCTCGCAGGTCCTCTTTTTGAAATATCCTCAGTTTGTTGAAAAATTTTATCGTTACATTTAGTATGGTTTTCTCTTAGAGGAATGTGAGTATTAACAAAACAATTAAATTTATCATAAAAAATAAAATAAAATCATTAATGTTATAATTCTTAGAAGTAATTGATTGTACCTTGACCATATCATCTGTTCTATAGAATTAAAGAAGTCTTCAAAATCATAACTATGTATAACAAATAAATCTTTATTTCTTATATTCTGATTTATATCTAAATTATTTTTTTATGATAGCAAATTTATTAATTTCTTTAATAGAATCTTGAAAGATTTTTTGTAACAATTTACCTCCTTTTATAATGCAAGAATTATAACCAATAGAGAATGTTATAAATTGATTGGGTACATTGCGAAGTTTTACAGTGATAAAGGTCTGAAGATTTTAATTTTATTTACTTGTAGTCCTATTTTTTTGTAAAGATACGTAATTTTTTTATTAATCTCTTGGTCATTAAAATTGTTTTCTAAATAAGCGTTGTTTACTCTTAGATATTGATTAATAATTAAGTTGTGGTAATATCTGCAAATAACTAGTAACTTCATCAATATAACATATTATAAAATCATTTTGTAATTCTGAAATTGTTTTTTTTTAAAAAATTCATAAATTTCTATACCTCTCTATCTCTCTCTCTCTCTCTCACACACACACACACACATATATATATATATATATATATATATGGTCGAGGTGTGGCTATTAAAACACGAGACTGACACGCTGCTACAAAAGAAGTACGCATGCACCGAACGCCTATGGTTGACCACTGTTTAGCGTAAAGCCTTCTCTTTCAAATGCAGTGCCTCTCGTTTCTATAAACAAATCCGTATACTCATAGTCTTTGTTCGCATCAGAGTAATTTTTTTTCGTTTCTCCAGAAATTGATAAGTGTAACATAGAACATCGAATTGTTGGGAAACTTCCCATGAAACTAGGAAAACCCGCTAATGAAACATTATTTATTGAAAGAAGAGTATGGCTGTGTGAATGTTTATCATGTTCACGCCCGGGTCTCCCGTCCACACAAAAAATGGATGAGAATACCGAAAAAATCGGTAATTTGGTTCTATCTGACCGTCTATTAAGTACTCGTAGGATTGCTGAGACAGTAGGAATTTACAAAGATTTCGTACGACAAATTTTTTCATTAAGACAATGCTCCGGCTTATTCCACATTGCATATCAAGAGATTTCTAGTTCATGTATAGTATCCCAGTGCTAGACCATCCGACTTATTCGTCGGATTTTGCACCATGCGATTTCTGTGAGTTTCCTAAAGTGAAATATGCATTAAAAGGAAAAAAAATTGAGGTCTCTGAGGCCGTGAAAGAGAAACAGCACGCATTTTACAATTATATATATATATATAACAATATATATATATAACAATATATATATATATATATATATAACAATATATATATATATATAACAAATGTTGTGCTTAGTTCAGTTTACGTATTGCTGAATACTTGCTTAAAGTTGCTGCATATAAATGAAAATTTGTATCCAAAATACAAATGATTTATTGAAATATCTGGGTTATTACTTAACGGGCAGATTTCAAATTATATTATTAAAAATAAATTCGATTCCTAGGAGAATTCATACACTCAGACATAAATAATAAGTTATTCTACTTTGTCCTGTTGTAGTTCAGTCTTTGTGTATTATTTTAAATTTTGTTAGGACTTTTCATTACCCTTCAATTTGTAAATATAATTGCTTTTCTATTAACAAAGGGTCAAAATCAAGTAATCTTTTTATTCAGAAATTCAATTCGTATTCTCATAGGAATGTGCAAATATCTGTATTGCAACCTTAGTAGGAGAGCAGTGAACAACCTCAAATTCTGTCACGGTACCAATATCTCATTGTTTTATTAAAATTACAATGAAGATCAAAGAAGAAATATTATTAAGAAGTTCAAACATCTTTACCACTAGAGCCTCATGTGGTATATAATGGAATTGGGATCTGGTGGCTAAATTTTCCCTTGTCTTCTGATGATATAATATCTGATTCGCGCTATCTGTGCTATCTTTTAATTTTCCTTTTATTCTTATTAACCATGGTAGAATTTTTGCTATACACCATATAAAAAGCAGCTTCAAGAATCGCTCGAAAAATCCTTTAAAAGTTTCATAAAATAGTTTGACTGCACTTTAATCAGATTCTATAGATTCTCAGGTCATGTGTTAATGTTGGCCTCTCTGTGGATTCAATAGATTTAATTAAAAAGGAAATTAATTCTGGTGCTTCATTTTTCACTATGAAATGTCATGGGTTCTCAACTCAGAATGGGACAACGTGAGGTTTATAATGTTCCCAGTGCCGATAGCAGAGAAATTATCTCACTAAGAGCCTAGGCTGCTCGTAATCATGGTCATAATTACTGAGGTGTGTGGTTTCCTTCTGTTTAAAACAGGTCTAAAGGAAGCACTAGCACTCTTCACTTCTGCCAATTCATCAATCAATTCTTTCACCCCCATGAACTTCCATTTTAAATGTGAATCACATGGTTTTGATTAAGTGATGAGTAGGCTTGTAATGCAGCGTACTTATGAGTAACACCCTAAGGCTGATTTTTCTGTCCCAGGTCCACAAAGGCTCAGCTATGAGTTCAACACATGTGGTATTCCATTCTTCATATTCCTATCAGGTTTTCATGGTTTTGATATTG
>BMAW01109905.1:1124319-1149589 GCA_019974015.1 Nephila pilipes | reverse complement strand
ATCCCACAAAAGCTCAGCTATTAATTCAACACATAATGAAACATTCCAAATTCTTCATATTCCTATAGTTTTTCATATGGTTTTGACCATTTTGTGGGATACAAGTGAAGAAAAATCATTTTTGAATATTTCAGCTGTACAAATTACGTGTACTTTTCATTTGCATCAGAACGCAAATCTAAAATTTCAATTACTACAGCTTAAGGCACCACATGCAAGAATTTAGGGCTGGTTAAGTTAATGGAGTGGATTAGAAAAATTCTCTCTATATATAACGAAAAAGGTAGTTTGCCATTCTTGAAAACATGTAATATCTATATGTACTTGAATGTGCGAGACTAGAATCTCACTGAAATTTGATGTGGGAACGATCCTCAATCAATCAAGAAAAAGTCAATCTCAAAATTGCATAACGTGAAAAAAGGTCGAGGAAAAAGACGGGAAAGGAGCAAAAGAAATCGAAGATTTAAAGCTGAAGTACGAAGACAATATCTCAAACGTCAGCCGCAACTTGATAGAAACAAGTCACAAAAGTTTGCAGAGGCAGACACCTTCGAGTTGTTCAGAAAGACCAAAATCGGTCTCAGATAGACTTTAAAATAACAAAAGCAATAGCTTCATATATTTTTAAAAATTCAAATCTTTGCGTTAAAATTAGACATCTAGTGTATATATAAATTTTAAACTGCGATAGATTGCTTTAAACGTTTATTTTCACAATTCTTACATTGAGTTGTCCTATCGCAACAATTCTTGTTATTTTTCAAGCATTTCTTATCGTTACATGTATTGTGTTTTCTTTAATGTGAAGCAAAATCTGCTCAGCATTTTATACACGAATGAAATTATTTATTATCCACGCAATAATTCAGTAAAATTTAATGTCCACAAGTTTCGTCACAACTTTAAATGGAACAATTTTATTTCTCATGACAGTCAGAGAAATAATAAATAAAATAAAATAATGCATAAATATAAGCAAATGAGTATAATTTTAAGGTTTATTTTCATTTATCAATAAATGCTATCCATTATATTCTTAGTTCTTTGTACAAAATATGTACAGTACAGTTTTTTTTTTTTTTTAAAAAAATAACCTTTTTAAAATTATTTATGAAATAAGAGAAATATGCAAATTTGTTTAATCAGTCTTCTTCTTTTAGTTTTGTTTGTTACACAATTTAATCTACAACACTTTTTTCAATTGTGAAGAGATTACTTACCAGCAACAGAAATAGGCCAAGCGAATAGTGACAAAATGTTCGACAATCGCAGTTCAATCTGTATAAGCGTCACGTCGTCGGCTTCTAGTCACGTTTCCGTGGGATATAGTCTTTTATCCCGCTATTCTTTTGTAATCTTCGTGTCTTTTATTATCGGTACTTCAATAAATGCTCTCCATTATATTGAACGGGGATTGCAATAGAGCGTAGAACATCAGGTTTTTATGGAAAAAATGTATGTTAAAAAAGAATACAAGGAAAAGCTGTACATAAATAAGTTCACACTACCGCATTTTAAGAGGCATAAGGAGCTCCCTCCCTGTTATTTTGGACTTAAGATTTGGAAAAAAGTTTCAGCAAGGATATTTTTATTTGAATGTATATGAAAAGAAAATTTGTATTCATCATATAAATTCTTGAACTCATCAAACTCAACTGATTCATAGCTTTTGGCTATCGACCTGAAACTTGATGTGTTGCAAAATATGACAATTTGAGTTCCGAGGAATCGAGGGATTTGCTTACATCTGTTACACCATCTATGCATAAGAAATTCATTGTTTTGGGCCCCAAACTTCAGCAAAAAGAGACTCCTTTTGTATGTTAAAGCATTGTACTTCTATTTCCAGTGAAGAATTGGTGTTTGCAATGATCCATCTTTGATATACCCTCAAAAGTGTCTGATATTTCGAACCCTTGCCTACACTTCAAAATTAAGTTATGAAAAAGAACATTTAATCAGATAACGGAGGTCTCATAGACTCTACCCTTGTCATCAGAATGGCTACTATGGAACTGGGTACCGAATGTATTGTTTTTGTTGAGAGTGACAGAAAAATAATAATAAGTTTTTCCTTAAATATAGAATACTTAAAAACATACATTCCTTTGAGGATTAAAAACCATGGCTTATAGTAAGAAAAGAGTGAATTTACCAATATACTGCTAATGTTCTCTCAAACATATTTTAAAATTACGAATGTAACGGTTGGAATATATTCTCATTAAAAAATTATGAAAACATAGTTCACCTTAAGAAATGAAACCAGAGAATGACAGTTAAAATGGGTTCAAGAAGTGTAAGATTAAGAAAAAGCGCAATTAATTTACTTTCCAAGGAGAAAATTGATCCAAATTGGCAATCGTAAAGTGCAAATTTCACAAACATGTACTTAATTTTTAATTATTTTCCATTCAAGTGCAGTTTTCTTTAACTTTGCATTTTCTTAATGGTTACCGCTTTATAAGTTTTGATTATTTAACAACGTATTTCAAAAATTTAGCTATTATAGTAAAATATATTTGGATAAAAATCATTTTACTTGAAAATTTTATTTTTAGTGTATAGAAAACACGGACAATATGCAAAAAAAGCATGAAGAAAAAAAGGAAAATCTTAGAAGATTGTCTAGATATAAAGTAGATGTGAGTAATAATAATGAAATTACGATATTAAATTATTTTAATGTGTATTATTGTATCAAGTTTGTATTATTTTGTTGAGATCTATAAAATAAACAATATGAGAAAATTTCTTTTTTGTCGGGGAAAAAACCCCTTTCTAATTTTAAGCACAATAATTTAATATAAATTTTATTTATTTTATTCTAAAATAGATGTTCAGAAATTAAGGATTTTAAATTTATTATTATTATACCATAGAATTAATCAATGGCCAAGAAAATATTACTGTATGTAATTATATAAGGTCTTAACAAATATTTAAAATCTAAATTCATTAGCAGAAAAACGAAACTCCTCAATTATAAAACTGATTACGCCCATTCTCTCATACGTTGCTGAAACATGGGAAATGACTGAGAAAGTTAGAAAGTTAGAGACCCTTGCTATACTTGAGATAGGAATTTTAAGAAGCATATATAGGGGAATCAAATGTGATAATTATTGGAGAAGAAACAACTCGGAAATTTACAAACTGTTCTAAGAGCCAGATATTATTAAATTTATAGCAGTGCAGAGGATTAAATGGGCACGACACTTAATAAGTTTGATGACAATCGGAGATCAAAACTTAGATCGACTCTCTGGCTAAAAAAAAACATGAAAACTTTTAAGGTGACTAATTGGAGATCCTCAGCTAGGAACAGGATAGCATGGAAATGAATTCTGAAGAAGGCCAAGGCCCATCCACGGCTGTCGAGTCAGGGAAGTAGAAGAATTATATAATGACTCATACATTGATTTGGTACTTTATTTTTAATCATATTATATTTTTTGTATACTTCCTATAATTTTTTTAAAAAATCTTAATTGAAAAATTATATGATAAAAGTCCCACAATTATACAATTAAAAATCATACTATTCGCAGTACTTTTCTCTTAAACAAAAAAATAAATTGACTTGCATATTCTGCTTAACTGGAACTTCGTTTTTCTGAAATATTTCCCTACCCATATCTCTGAATCTTAGAGAGATTTTTTTTCAGTCCTTATAAAAAAGATTCTTAAATTAAAGAACTTCGCAAAACGCACATAGAGCACAAAAACATTTTCCGTTTAAGCTTTTATTTTACTCATTCCTTTTAAATTAATTGAAAAACTAATTGAAAAATTGAAAATTGAAATTGAAATTAACATGAAAGTAATATATTTTTTACTTAATTTTCATCATGTTGAGACTTTAAATGATAAACGAATATAACTAAATTTTATTTCCTCCTTCTTTTAAGAATTAATAATAATGATAAGATAACAACTGTGTTAAGAAGCCAAAGTATATAAATAATGCAAAATCTCCAATATTTCCTCCTCTTTAAATTAAGTAATGAACAATAAAACAATTAATATTTTATAACTAATTTCATAATGGATGTTTTCAATACTTTTAAGTTTGAATATAACCTTGTGAAATATGTATAATACCAAAAAAAGTTTCTACTCTACTTGTTTTCAAAGTAAATATTAACAATAAGGAATCATTTGATGTTGATAAAAGCTGTTTCTTAAATAGTAATTAAAATGCACATGTCTAATTTCAAATTGGTACACAATATTTAATGTATTAGTCTACATTCTACCCAAAAATTAATACTAAAAGTGTATCCAGTTAATTATCTTACAGATAATAATCTGTGAAAGACAATAATAAGTAGTAATGCAGAATTTTAATTGATCTATACTGGATATTCACGTTTCAATAAAAATGAAAGATATATTGTATGATGGGGGGGGGTGAAAAAGACTTTTTGTCTTAGATTTTCAAAACTGGTTGTACAAGTGGCAATGTAATATAAACGACCAAACGATATTTTAATCTTATTTTAACCTTTTACAGGCCAACGTAATAAATATTAGTAATTTATTTTAATTCTTTTATTAAGTACGTTTAAGTTAAAACTAAGGTTAACTAAGCAATAACAATTTAAAAACAATTATTTAAATAAAATTTTAAGCAATTAATTTATCAGGAAAACCACCCATACCTTATAAACTCTTAAAATAAACAATGTTGTTAGACCAGACGTGTTAAACATTGCTTGTGGCCTCGAGAAAGCGATAAGTTCGAAAAGTTGAATTGACGCACTTTTGGCCTGTTTGAGTTAATATCGCAATCTCAATCTTTATTTAAAATAGAATAATCTGGATCGACAGTAAGCGCCCGAAAGGTGAAAGAAACATTTGAAAAAATATCTCCGAGTCACTTATTACTGCAATGAAATAAAAAGGACCAATCGATATTTTTATCTGATTTTAATAACGCATTTTAAAACTTCATTTAAAATGGAATAATCTGGATCGACCCTAAGAACTCGAAAGGAAGTTAATGAAAAAAAAATAAAAAAAACTTCTGTGTCACATATTACTACAGAAGTAACGTAAGAATATTGATAATCCCATCAAACAGTTTTACTTATGCAATTCCGATGAAAAAACCTGTTACTAGCATCTTTAGATGCATCAATCTAAGCTTATTCATATTCTGAATATCCTTTTGTGACCTAAAAATGTCATTCGACTTTTTATTCAAATGTGAAGGTGAATGTTCGCATGTTAACGGATGTTAGTTATATAAGAATGTCACGACATCCAGAATGGATGATAGGAAACTTCATATTATTAAACACAAAGACCAGTTTTTGTCAATAACCTGTTTCAGATCAATTTTCTAAAATTGATTATCCCCTAGTAAGTTATTAATTACTATATTTATAATGAAATTAGTATATTCTTTTTAAAATTTGTTTTGAATAACAATTGAGGTTGAGTCTCTGAATTGTGAAAGAAAATTCAATGATAGAACACTAAAAAATGATCAAAACGAGTATATAGCGATTTATTTCCTATTTACTTCATGTTAAAGTGATTCAGAGTCAGGGACATGTTTTGTTGGTGAATCCTGTTACGAATTCAATGTTAAACTTCGACCTGAATTAACTTTTTTTTTCATTTAATCATTAAAAGATGCATATTGCACAACTATTCGTAAGATTAATTCATGGAAAAATATACAGAAAGGGAGAATATTCGCACAGCGACAGGCTGATTTACGTGTTATTCTAATGCAATGAAAGTATTCATTCACATTACGAAACATGCAATCTGTGACCTAGAAATTAATTTGCGTTAATATTATTTGAATATTCTACTGTATATTGTGATAAATGGAATTTAAGGGTCATTTCTTTTTAATTAGTAAGGTTAATTTCCATTAAAGAAATAAGCTTAATGTATTCGTTCAATTTGATATAGTCCAAAAGGTTAATTGATTCATGGGTGTCAGCAGAATGAACTTCAAAATAAAGTAATTTTCGGTCCAATGTTACATATAGGGTTTTGTATTAGGGTATCGACAATTTTCTAAATTTTGCGTAATCAAAAATGTTTTCGAAAGTATTTTGAGTGAAAATCATTGAAATAAAAATAAGAATTTTGGAATAACATATTAGATATTTACTCTTAATAAGTTTTATATTTAGATTTTCAGTGAATTATAGAAGTATGTTTTAATTAAATCAGTGCTATTCCATTTTTTTTTCGGCCAATTGGTTCGTATTGTTTCGATTCAATCTGAATTTTAATGCATATTTTTCAGTGTATTGTTTCGGAATAATTTTAAACTTAAGTTTGCATCATGTATTCTTTTCAAAGATTACATTCTTTATTTTTGACAGAAATTTAAATTTTTGGAGTAAACATTCGATAATTTTTCAAAGAAAAAGGCATAGTTCTTATAAACTACCTAAAATACTTGTAAATTGAAACATTTACAATTAGTAAGAATATATTCAAGATAGAGACCAAAAATGAAAATTTTCCCACTAATAATATGTATAATAATTGAAGTGTAAGCAGTGGGATTTTACCTTACATTTTAATTACAAATATGTTAAGTTTAAATCAAAGTTGAAACTAGTTGTTGAAACCGATTCTCATGGGAACCAACGATTTCTCATTATTTTCATTCCTTTATTCTGACCGTAATCATTCTTTTCCGGAATGAGAATAACGCAGAAACACTCATGGAGCCCAAGAGAAAAGGAAAAAAAGGAGATTAGTAACGTCTACTTTTGGAATGCGAAGGGAGCTGTAATTATTTGCAAAGCGATACCAAACCGGAACTGTATATTTTTTCAGATCACTTGAATGCCGAACGTTCTGTTTGTGCATCCCATTGGCTCGAAGTTCTGTCCCCTGAGTGTCATTGAGTCTGCCAACCTCCCGCCTGGATAATAATGATGATATTTCAGATGTGATCAACAATCACTCGCTAAATGGGTTAAAAGCGTTTCATTTACTTATCTATCTCTCGGCTCTCAGCCAAATAGATGGACTTGCATTCCCCAGTGTATGTACCACCTGTCTAGAAATACATTTCTAATAATTTCTGCAGGCTTCACAAAGTATTCAGGAAACTTAATAGCATTAGTGGCTAGTCCTGTGGGATTAAGTTGAGGAAATCTCGTTTAATTTCCTTCTTTTTTTGAAAAAAAAAACTTTGTTTGACTTTTGCTTAATTGTTTTTACTTAAATTCCCTTGGATGGATATAAATTTTCAATGAAAGAATGTTTGTAGACTTCTTTGGCAATTATTTTTGATTGAAAGGAATAAAATTTTACTTCATATTCGAATGCTATGGTTTCCTTGATTCCACAACTATTTTCTCCAGATCATATGGATAAAGGAGCGTATGACTGATTAAGATGATATCTTAAATTCTACATAGGTTCTATTAATAAGTTTTTGGAAAATATCTTGATATTCCTTTGAATAATTTAATTTAATCTTAAGCAAATAAATAAAGAAAAATTTGTTTTTAACTTTTTAAATTATATACTTGATCAAACATACTATTTGAAATTTAACCAATATTCATCATTTGCCATTAAAGAAGAAATTCACTGAATTTGATAGAAATCAATATTTTGAGTTCTTTGACGAAATTCTTAGTTTAGTTTATTTGGGTGCTTCCTATTTTCCGTATTTTTTAAACACTATTCACTTAAAGGATTTTAAACATACTGAGATAATTAAAATTTTCATTTTCTTGGATTTCAATGATAAAGGCTGCATTAAGTATGAAGTACTATGTATTTGTAAAGAAAATAATGAATGGCGCGTATATATCATAGCTCATTTGTAAAGTGTGTAAACTTGATCTAAAAATAATTTGTTATTAGTTCCCATATTTTTAAATCCAAATAATAAACAGATTTTAAATAAACGATTCATTTAACATATCTTGTAATATTCTTGCGTAGGGATCAAAATCATACCATTTTTGTTTGTATTTTTGCAAATATCACAAAGAAAGACTTTTTCCCACTGAGTACAATCGGACCCTCCTCGTTAACACGCAGTACAGTAACACTTGAGTCTACTTTACAAGTGGTTTTACTATGACTCCTTCGACAAGCAATCGCTTGTGATATCACTCCTAGACATTGTGGCTCTATAATCCATATTTGTCTTTCCATGAAACTCAGATTTGTCTTTTGTTCGAATGATGTCATGACATCCTGTTAAGAGAAGACATTAATACCCTTTTTTCTTCCTATTTAACGTATATGAATCATCACTTCTTGGAAGGTGCAATGTTCCAATTTGTATTATTTTTGTCGAAAGATTATTTTCAAGTTCTTGCAATCAGTAAGATTCGTGGTATATTCAACCATTTCATATCGGTGAAATTTTAAGCGGTATAAAGATTTTTCTTGAACAAATGATTTCTATAATAATATTAAAAATAATTTCATTGTAGTTACACAAAATACCTGTATGATCGAGGAAAAACTCGATGCTATTGAAAAAATCCGAAAAAGAGCATGGCAAGAAGAAATTGCCAGAGTAAATAACCTACCTGTCTATATCACATGGATGGTTAAAATTGAGTATAAATTTCATCAGTTTGTTGATAATGTTAAAGGGATAGGCAGAAAAAGAGCTAAGACAGCGGAAAACACCAAACACAACAAATATGTGTTTGATTTTTGATTTTTCGCTCAATTTATATTAATACTATAATTCCTGGCTTACTTTCCACTTGTTTAATCTACTTGTACCCCAACTACCACGTGCTAACGAATTGAATTTCATCTTTTGAAACGGTGTTGTTAGCTATGTAAAGGAAAGATGGTCTTTACAATGGCATTTTCATGAAACAGCTATTTTGATTTAAGTATTAAGTTTCCATCTAAAGTACGAATAAGTAAGAATGTAAGGAACTACCAAGAAAATACATTTTTGGAGGAAAAAAAAAAGAAGTTAAATTTATCTGTAAATATACGTTCTGTGGAATTTTTCGAAGAAGCATTTATAGTTTTACCCGTTTAGATCCTTCTTCATACTTTTCATTAAAATTTTTAATACAGTATAATCTCGCTAAAACAATATCCTCTATAACGGTAATTCTCTCTGTTACGATATTTTTTCATAGTCCTGGCTGAACTTCTTTCAGATTAATGTAAAGCATTTCTCTGTATTACGATATTCCTTACAACTATAATTCTCTCTATAACAATGGTAATATTTTCCCTTCTATCACAACAATTCTCTCTATTACGATATTTTTTTTCAAAGTCCAACTGATGTCTACGAAGTAAACGCTACATAAAGAAAGTCTAGATAAAATGTGGTTGGACAGTTGGACGGGGTTCTCAAGTTACATTCTTTGTCGAAAAATTTCATCGAAATTTTGCATTGCTCTTGTTAATGTAACTATCGTAACGAGAAAGTGCATTTCTTGTAAGGGGGGGAAACAAAGGTGACATTTCCTGGCAAACACAACGTTGAACCTTACTGCTATTCTCCCCTCTTCGAAAAATGGTCAAGGATTCCTTTCATCTGAAGCGATCGATAAAACTTCGAAGCGTCTGGGAGAAAACTTTATGATACGTTCTTTTGTCTACACTTCAGTTCATAAGAATTTCAATCTCCAATAAATTGTGTCAATTACGGTGATTCGAATCGGGAATCATTCTTGTACTATGCTAGAAGACTTTCATTAATTTATTTATAAACTTTGTTTGTTTTGACGTTTGTTTAGTGAAAATAGATAATAATGACTCCAAGAAAAGAAACACACGCATCCATCGAAATGAAATTCCACGTCATAAAAGGTATTCATAGAAGTATGAAGAAAGCTGAGGTTTGCAAAATGTACAGTTTTTTACAATCGACTGTTGCAACATTTTTTAATGAAACGGAAGGGAATTCATAACTTTTTCAACCCTAATGATATCGATCCTTAAATAAAAATGATAAAGACAGCTTTAAATGACGAAATAGATGCTGCCCCGTTGAAATGGTTTAAAGAAAAAGGGGCTCTGAATGTATCGTTAAATGGGTCAAATGTTAGCGAGTAAGCCAGAAAATTAGCATTTATATCCTGTTGAAAAAGTGTACTCAATTGATGCTCTTCATAACTTTATTTCTAGCGTACCTAATGTACCAGAGGAGCATTTAAATTCTTTTGATGCACTTCGTTCTTTTTGTATGAGATTGTCTTCGGATAATGCAACAAAAAAAATCCAATTTCTTTTAGTAGAATTCCAAATAAATAAAGATTAATTGATAGGTATACATTTAATTCAATAATACTATCTAATACATTTTACCGAAAACTTTTTGGGGTTTTATTTATTTATACAATAAAAATTTATTATTTAAATATGCGATAAACATTTATAGGCTATGGCGTCACCAGATTCCTGGACAAAGGTACTTCACTCAAATTTGGGGGGGGGGGGTATAAAAATTATTCCACACAGTTGTTCTTACTCCATTTAATATATATTATTATTTGAGTAAACGTGTGAGGATGCTGAATGAAAGTAGAGCACCCCTGGTGACGCCATTGGATATAAAGAAAAAAAAAATTCTTTTCGTTCCAGTATTGATTCCCTCTAGAACGATAAATTGTTTTGACCCCCTTAATATCGTTATAGAGAGATTTCACTGTACTAGAGAACCGCCGATATTTTTAACCATCTGGAACGGCCGTTTGTGGTCATTTTGACCACAATAAGAAATCGAGAGTAAATGTTGGGTTTTTAACGCAAATATAATTGTAAAATTTGAAATAAATTATTTCAAACAATTTAAAACACATGCAGCTTTTTAATAGTAAAATTTTATTTTGCTCAAAACAAAATACCTTTGTTTTCAGAAAAAAAAGTGAACATATTCTTATTGAACACTTATTTTTCATTGTAATTTTTAACGCATGATTGGCAATAAAAACATTTAATACACCGTTCTACTGACAATTTCCAAAAAGGGGTTTAACATATGAGGAACACTTTTTCGATTTTGTTTCAGCATCACGAGTATTTACGACGTTGATTGTTCATAATCTTAAAAGAGTTAGGAAGGCAGTTAGTTTCTTTGACAAACTATAATACAATCTCAGTTCATTAACAAAGTTGAAATAAAATCTTCGTGAGATTAGCGAAATGTTACATCCCAGAAACTAAGAATTTATAGTTACAATATCAAGAAGGTTGTAAAAAATGTAAACAAGCTCCTTGAAGCCTATTGCCTCAGTACATCTACGCCTCACTTAGTGAAGTTGAAAAAATTTACTGTTTTGTGGAAGCGTTTGGGGATTATTAGCTATCTTAATGCTTATGCTCTAGACGCAGGTGGGTATTTTTTTTTTTTTTTTTGTTTACACCAATATAAACAAAAACAGTTTTTTGGATATTCACTAGAACTTTTGATAAGAGTCACTGGGGAGTTGTATCTTTGCAAATCAGTCAGCACGTAAGTTATTTTTGCTACCAAAGTGTCCGCAAATTTCTGAGATGTAAAACCATTGGCTTCTGTGACATTTTTTCTTCCCTTTAAAAGAAATAGATCCATTAGTTTCATAACGTCATATTCATAAAGCTGCTCACTTTTGTCTCCCTCAAGGGCACATTTGTCCTTTTTAAGCCAAGTCGATTTATCATCAAGTCACAGGAACTGTATAATTTCTTTGAAATGGTTTTGCAATCGTTTCACTGAATACTGGAGGACCCCACTGTTTTGACAATAAGTAGTTAGAACAGCAAAATGTCTAGAACAGCAAAATGCTCTTGCGTAAACTAGTCCAATAAAACATCCAGTTCTTCCAAAGGTTCAATTATGAATCCAGCTTTATTTAGTGGAAAGCTTTTTTAAACTTATATTTTTGAATATGCTTCAGTATGGATTTGGTAAACAATAAACTCCAAGGTAATATAATATTTATCAATATTGGTTCAATATTTTTCTTAGTATACGGAACAGTTCCTATTTTTTTTTATCAATACGTATTCTGCGGCATATCTCGAAGATGTAATAGTGCTTTCATCAGGAATTTGACCCTGAATTCCATTAGGAACATTCAGATTATTTGAAGAGCCTACAATATGTGGCGAGGGATTTTCATCATCCATTTCTTTATCCGAGCTTTGTTTAGGAATTTTGCTTTCAGAAGGAATCTTGAAATCTCAAAAATGATTTCATCATGATCACTGCAGTTTTCATTGTGTTGATGAGAAAGAGCTACACACGCATCAGTACTCAGTCTTTATGAACTAGGTAATAAAAATAAGTTTTCAAATACATGCAAATATTAATGATTGTAACAATGTTACTGACTCATATACATCTGCAATGGCTCTGCAAATAAGCGCATGGGTGAACAGAACAGAAAAAGAAGAACCGGGAAATAAAAAAAGGGGATATTTACATAGCAGATAGCTCAAATCTCTATGACAGTCACTTAGACCACATTGATCATTCTATGTAAAACATTAATTTATACACTTGTTATGCAACACAGAAAAAAATTCTGATGTATTTAAAAACTTTGAAAATATAACAAAAGTCATGAAATTTCAGTGAGTTGACATAAACATTTTCAGAACAATTGCTTTAAAAGTAATTTTACATTCGAATGACCATCTCGGTCAGTGTTAAAGGGTATAAGGGGTGTTAGATTTATCTCGACTGCTGAAAACGTACATAATTTTCGACTTGCTATATTTCATTGAAATTAAAATTAATTACGTTGATGTTTACACACAAGCTTTACAAAGGAATGAATTTTCTAAAGAACGTAAAATACTTAAAACATTCCGTATTTCAAATGAAATAAGGATTTTAAAATATTTTTAAATAATAAAATATTCCAAACAATTAAAAATTTCAAACAAAATATTTTCTTACTTTTTTTAAAAGAAATGTATAAATGACGCTAAATTTAGTTACAGTTCAAAGAGTGTACTATACTCACTATACTTACAAAATTATATAAATATAAGTGTCTAAGTATAAGAGTTTTTGAAATAACCTGCGCGCAAGTGAAAAAAAAAAAAACTCAAACTGAGAAAATTGCATTTAAAGTTTTAACTTTCAATTATAAAATTAATTTTGAAACTTGCGTCTTAAAATGCTCCAGGGTGATATAATTTCTCTTCTGTTGGTTCCGATAATTCTCTTTTTTATTTTTTATCATTTGTTTTATTCTAAGAGCCTCAAAAATGATTCCACATTGCTTTCTTTTTTTCTTTTCTTTTTTTTTTTTTATTATTTGGATTCCAGGTTTACTATTTTCTGCCAGTGATAAGCCTACATTTCAGAAAATTTTTATGCCAGATTTCTCTAAAATAATAGTAAGGATTTGACATTCAACATTGTAAATGTTAGCGGACAGATTTGAAGGGGTCTCTAAAAATTGAAGACTAGAACCAATCGACTTAATAAAATTTCGAGATTAATAAATATAGATTTTTATTTTGGTTATTCATCTTACTAAGCATCTTACTAATTCAACCCAATGTTCAAAAAATTTAATATGGCTTATTTTAAGAAAATAAACTGAAACTCACACATCTAATTCAAAAGTATGTAGATGTGGCGTGTCCATTTAAGAGCTGATTTTGCAGAAACATTCTGTTCAATTATTTGAATAACTTTTAAAGTTTTTTGAGTATCGTCAAATGACCGGTATAAAAATTTCAGCATAAAGTGATGTATAACACACACACACACACACACACACACAGATATATATATATATATATATATATATATATATATATATATATATATTTAAAAAATCGAAAAATTGGAACTTCAATATCCCTGAGACGCCTTAAAGCATATTTTTTTACGTATAGAATTTTAAAATCCCTGAGATTGTTGTAATTTACATTTTCCAGGATTTAAATTAGAAAGTCTGCGTAATCTATGTAAATATATTTTATATAACCTAATTGTAAAGAAAAAAAATTGTTAGAAAAAAATACAGATGACATATATACATCTGTTTATAAAAAAAATAAATAAATAAAAAGATAGAAAGAAAGAACCTTTAGTCCACATAAAGCCATTTTGCGTTATTTGGAAAATACCAAGCTCGTCGGAGCTAAATACGAGAGGATATCGAAGTTTTAAATATTACTAAGAAATAATAGAAATATCTGGATAGTATTTATTCCGCATATTAATTGATCCTTATGTATATATTGTTGTAAATTGCAGCTATTAATGTTGATGTGTTTGGTTTCAGGAAGCAGTAGATTGAAGAAGATGGAGGAGTTCAATCTGTTATGTTCTACAATGATAGCCTTCGAAGGGTCAAGAAATACTGAGAGAAATGAATAATTCTGGATGGTGACAATGTAGAAAGAATTAAGAATAATAAATAAAATCCAGTTTCTATCTTGGTTACTTTAGTATTATTTTAAACTTTATGATACCTCAGAATAATGATTAAAACTTTACTTCAATACACGGCTTCCTGAAACCAAACAAATCTACATAAATTACTGTAATTTACAATTTATTATTTTTTTTTTTACTGTAATTTTGTATTGTTTATTACAAAATGAGAAAGTAATAAGTAAAAGAAATTTTATTCAGATATATCTCGGTCATACGAGAGCAGCTCAATAAATTCTTAGAAATTCCAAGAGATTATGCTCGTAATATAGAAAATGGTTTGCTTTTAAGTAAGCGTCATGATGGTTGGCAGCAAATAACTACCAAATCAAAATTATTTTGTAATTCTGTGTCAAATTTGTTCCGGCTCCGTTTAACAGATGGCAGCCCCCAATGGTAACAACAATTTACCTTAATGATGCCATCTGTATTCAAATACATGTACTTTTTGAACAACCCTCATATATGTAAAATAATTAAAACTTTTCACTATTCCCTCGTAACTTCTATGAATTAACATTTCCTTGCATCAGAAAATATGTATTTTAAATCCCTAATTATTTCAGAAACATCCATTAAAATATGTACAGTTATCTATAAGGAAGACAATAAGCAGTCCATGCATAAAAATTTCTCTATATTAATTGTCTAATTACTGTTTCTTAAAATTTTCCACAACCAGGACCTTGAAGGTATTTGCAATATTAGAACGTTTTTCAAAGAAATACTATATCATCAGATATAACTTTTCAACAAAATACTCTACAAAACATTTTTTAAAAAAAATTTATCTCTGGAATGAAAACCTCGTGTGTGAAAAAGTGGGAAAGATGCGTGTGTCCTGGAATATGAATACATTTGGCTCATCACGAAAGGACCATACAAATCCGTAAGCGTTTTATCCAATAAAAGGGACGGTAACAATTTAATTTTCTGTGTTATAACCTGTGAGTATGTTTCATTTTTCGTGAAAGGAATAAAAGCATTTATAGTAACCTAATAAAGAGTGGGAAAGATTCATATCATGAACGCGAAATATCATTCGCAGGCACACCTCCACGCCTCTAAGTCAACGGTCCATGACTAGCGTTGTTATGGTTACTGATGCTCGATCGGGCCACTTTTAATGGATCCCACTGACTAAGCTAAATAGTCATACAAGTTCCGATTCATAAGTGAACAACTTGTCTCCAGGTAAGTTGCTTGATTATATCCGAATTTTATACGAACTAATAAGTCTTACAATCATTTTACGCTTTAACTAATTTGCTCTTATATTCCACTAAAATGGAAGAAACCCACCGTAATTTCTCAATTACAGTATGAAATCTCTGAAATCAAAAACAGAAGTTATTTAGATATATTTCTAAGAAAACCATTAACAAAAATATCTCATAAGTCGGGCAATGACTAATAATTTAAAATAAAGTTGAGATTTATGAGTATAACTTATAGTAATTCTCCAAATTCTCAAGCATTTTATTTTAAAATTAAAAAAAATTATTAAATTAATCTAATGTTAATTGAGATTTTTTTTGTGTGTAATTTGCATTGATTCTTTAAATCTCAATAATATCTACATTAAATCAAATTGATATCAGCATATTTCAGCTAATATTCATTTCAATTTTTTTTTCTACTGGATTGACTTTAATTCCTAACTATACAAATATTTTTAAATAAGCTGGATATCTGCTAATTGTATACCTCAAATAAGTTAAGATTTCAAGCGTAGAAGAGGAAAAATAATTTTTTAGGTTATTTATAAAAATTCTTAGGAATTAAACACTTTGAAATTACAGTATTATCTCTAACTGAACGAGTTTAACTCTGAGAATAAGTACGAATTAAATTTCAAAAAAAATTGAATTCTTACTAATATGCTTTCAAAATTTCAAAAACATCTTAATCATACACTGTGAATTCAGATTTAAGTACTGTTTTCTAAACTTTTCAAAAATTTTTTGCTTGGATCTCTAAAAATGAATGCTAATTTCTTATTTAAAAAAAAAAATTCTGAATGTACCCGATTTTGTAGAGATATTTTGAATCTAAATGATCTCGGCAATAAATTCTGATCCAACTTTTTGTTGCAGTAACGGGGATTTCAGATTAGTATCTATTCCTGATGACACAAACAATGACCCCGGTAGATCCCTTGTCATACATTTTTACATATTTTTAATTTGAATATCCTTAACTATGCTACAGTTGTTATAGTAACGATTTTCAATATCAATATATATATATATATATATATATATAAAGCATGTATACAAGCCAACAATAATAAATTACCTAATTATTGCAATTATTGACCACATATAGGCTTCGCACAAAGAAAAATTTAAAAAGTCTTGTAGGAAGGTTGCATAAAAAGGCAAGAATTTGGAAAGATTGTACAGATTTTGTATACGAACAGAGCCGACAGAATGCAATGAATACTTTTTTTTTGCTTGGTGTAATTTCATTGATTCTTGTCCAATATATTCATTTTCAGATCTTTCGTTCTTCATATCTTCTTTTTGTTTAAGAAAAGAATATGAAACATCATTCAGTCCTTCTCATTAACTTCTTATTTTTTGATTATATTTACCATTTACAATAACAGTTCGCAGTTAATTTAGCGGGTGGGGATGCTCAGTTTGATAAAATATTGTTGTCACTCTACTCGGATATTAGAACATATAACATTTCGGAATATTTTAGGAGAATATTTTCGATAAGCAAGTTGTGCCGTCCAAAATGTCTCAAACGTTTTCAATTGGTTTCATGTACTGAAGAAGGTGCGAGACGTTGAATACCTTCGTCTCTAGACATTCCTGAGAGAGACTGATTGATGACATAGCACTTTGTTGTCCATAAAAATAAGTTTATCATAGACAGTACCTCGGAAAAGACAAACATGAGGCAGTAAGACTTCATCAATGTGACTTTGGCCGTTCATATTCCCAAATGCGAACATTGTACAGGCAGGCTGCAAATTCAACACAATTCCGGCCCATCCTTGATTCCACATGTCGGATATTGATACCCCTACCAGATTATTTCTGGACAATATGTTAAGTCTCTCATGCAAGGCCAGTTAACGTCTACAATTCGATTGCACACTGAACCTCTCTCATCTGAGAAGAGCATGTATGCTCAGTCTTAGTAAGTGCAATATCATTGTTCACGAGCCATTTCAATTGGATTCTACATTGTAGTCCGGGTAATGGCTCATACACAACAAATTTCCGGGCATATAATCCTCTGTCTCCTAAACATATCACTACAGTTTTTTGAGAGATCCTCTGTCCTGTAGCAGAAAATTACTATTTTACCATTTGCTGAACTGTAGTACGCCGGTTCCTTTTTGTCGATATGACATTTATCCTGTCTCCTGCTGGCGTCTTACTTCTACCACGATCTCTTTCTTGCCGTGTGCTACACATTCCAGTTGTTTTGAATGCTTTTTACACCCGTTAAACATCACTGTCGTCGGCATAAGACTCTCAGGAAAAATTTGTCATTTTTTACCCTTCCTCAGTCTTACCAATAATGCAGCCACGCGTAAAATCGTCTAATTGATGTCGAGAAGACACATACACTCATACCAAAGATTTCAAGTTCGCCAATTAACTATTTTTGGACCAACTTTCACTTAGAAGAATATCTGCTTTCTAGCGAGAAATCCTATAAATCTCTTATCAGTTCTATCATATGACAAACAAACGTAGAAAAGGAAATTTGCGTATGATTTTCTCTTCTTCCTATATCCCTCCCTTATTCTAATATTCCATATTTTGCTTCCTTTCATTTTGTGTTTCTTATGGATGATAATGCTATCCATCATTAGTTATTACAATACACACACAGATATATATATATATATATATATATATATATATATATATATATATAATGAATATCTTAAACTATTATTTACAAGTGATATATGTTTCGTTTCCACTAAAAATGTAATGAATATATGATTTGCTACTAAGAATAAAGCAAAACAGTTATTAAATGCCCTAGAAAGATGGGTAAGCAAAAATTTCAAAAACATATTAAGGTAACAAATTAATTACTAAATTACTTTTAAAATAATGTTATTGAGGCAAAGTTCTTAAGTCTTACTCACAAAAAAAAAATAAACAAATTGAAATAAAAAGAAGTACCCAGGAGTTTTTGTGAAATTTACAAAAAAAGACTACCAGTTTTATTGGAAGAAATAATTTTAAATTAAAAAATTATTCTTATATTGCATGTATTGAATTAAATTTATTTTAAAAAATTTCCTTCCTGAAATACAAAACAACATATTTTTTCTTTGAGTGTTTTAAAATGTTTTTCAAATTACTCCATTCAAAGTATTCTGTAGTAACATAAACTTATGAGTATCAAAAATTAAGTCGTTAATTTTCCTAAGTTATAATACGAAATAAATTTACCGTTTTTCCAATAGGCATATTCAGTAATGATTTAAATATAATAGAAACCTACTTATATTTGAGTTTTACTATTTTTTTCAAAATTGTTCCAATTTTAATTGTTTACCACCAGTATTTGAAATTTTATAGTTTTTTGAAAAATAAGAATTTTATTTAAATAGAATATCCCTTCTAAATCGAAGTAAAATATACGAAGATGCGACTGAATATTGCCTAAAAAATTATGTACATTGATAAAACTCTATAAATCCTAAAAATAAATAGGATTAAATCATCAAATAATTTAGCTGATGAAAGGGGGGAAAGTAAAATTAAATAAATGATAAAGTATTACAGTTAAATGGAAAGAAAAATTATCCCGATTATTTACAATTTTTAATTCAGTTTCTTTTATAGAATATTTAATAGAATCTCAAGATACTTTATTTGCTTTTCGTGTATCAATGGAAAGCAATGAATATATTTGTGTTTCAGCTTGATGCTATCGTATCAACTTGCTGACCAAACAAGCTTTAAGAATCAATACATGAGCAATCCTTTCATGTGATCATGACGAACGCAAATTTATCAACCATTGTTTACACAACTTTCTAAGGAAATATACCTTCAATAAAATATTTTCAAAGAACAGGATGGAAATTACTATAAGGATGATTAAAGTAATACTGTTCGAGGATTTTGATTCACACAATCAAACACACACACACACACACACATATATATATATATATATATATATATATATATATATATATATATATATATATATATATATATATATATATATATATATATATATATATATATATATATATATATATATATATATATATAGTGTATAAAGTTAAAAGAAATATGAAATAAACTAATAAATTAAATAACTATAACAAAAATAAATTCAACAATCAAAATATAAAATTAAAACTAGCAAAAATTATTCTTGTGTTTACTTAATTAATCAACTTAATGTATTTATAAATCATAGTTACTTTAAATTGTAGTAAGAAGAATATTAAAAAATACAAGAAAACTAATATATAAACGTGTAAATAATAGTTAAAATACCAAACTATAACAATATAAAATTTTAAGAACGCACACACATACACACGCATATATATATATATATATATATATATATATATATATATATATATATACAAACAGAAACAACAATCTTCACAACGGTATTTTCAAGAAAAAGTTATTTTGATTTAAACAGTAAGTTATGACCTAAGGTACGAATAATTACGCAATAAGTAAGATGTAAACTTTTTTTGGCGATAAATTCTTTTGATATTCTAAATTTTTTGCTGATAAAGATAATAATCACAGAGCTTGAAGTTTAAAACTGAAACTTTCTGTTTCTTTCTTTATTCAGTTCAACATAATTTTTTGAATAATTTCTCTCTAATTATTAGAAAGTTTAAAATGGGATTCTGTAATTTTATACGAAATTAATTTCGAAATATAAACAAATTTACCACCTACATTAAAACGCAAATTTTGTTAAAAAGTATTTCTAAAAATATATTGTTATATTTCATTTATTTTGATTAAAGAATTAGGAAGTATAAAATGGCATATTACAAAAAACTTTTAAATGAAAATGTAATTTAAACTTAAAGGAATCAATTTTTACTGAGCTTTCATTAAACTCATACAATTTTAAAATTTTCTAATGTAAGAAAAAACAGGTGTTAACTTTTTAAAAGTACCTCAATAATTTAAGTGTAAAGAATATGTACGTGCTACACAAATGCAAGAAAGACAAATTTGAAAAAATTATTATCATAGCAAATATTTCAAGAGAACACTAAAATATTTCCATCAATGGAAAATAATGAAGCGAATGATAGGAAGAGGATAGTCCTGGGAAATAATTAGTAATTTATTTTATTTTCATTAACTTTTTTATTACAATCAGAAAAATGGTAACTAATTTTCTTCTAAAATAATGGGATAGAACTTTTTCTGTGATTTACTTATGAAAATTTAATTTTTTTTAAAAAAATAATTGTGTTCTGATGAATTTTCATATAGAAATTTGTGTAAATAATCTTTATTGAGTTATACTGTAGTAATTTTGCCATACAAAATAAATGTGAAAAAGATAAATCTATCAAATGATGTTTGTATGTATCCAAACTAATATTTTGTTCAACTCAAGATATTTTCTCTAATAAATAGTTCTATTGCAAATTATTAGTTACTTAACTATTTGGTAATTAACACAGGAACAAAGTTGCTTTAACATAACTTTTTGAGTTCTTTTTAACGCCAGTTGGCCAAATATTTTTGAATAATTTGTTTTTACTTCTTACGACATTCAACCTACAATTTTTAAAACAGAATATTCTTAAATCTCATTCTTAAAGGATATGAGAAATAACTAAGACCATCTTGATCACCCAAAAAAATTTGTTCTAAGAATCTATTCGGATACCCTTTCTTAGAATTGTTCCGGATACAATTCAGAAAACCTGCTGAAAATGAAATAATAAAAATGGGACTAATTAACGGAATGGGAAAATAATTCAATTTTATTTCGAGATTTAATAAGGTTATTGAGATTTTATATTATAATTATTGTGTATAATGTAGTTTTTTATTATTAGTTAAAATCTACAATTTCGCAATAGATGCAAGACTAAAAAGTTGGTTTTGGTTCCCTAGATTCTATAAAAGCAAACATTATAATAAGTAAAAAATTTATTCAGTACTTCAAGCATAAATAGTTTTTACCTGTCGTTTGGTTAATAGAAAGCTTAACTTAATAAGAATACGTAAAATGTCATTCACCTTTCTGGAAAAGCATGTGACGTGGGAAATGGGAAACCTAGCTAAACCTTTTTGTGTGATTCTACAATTAGAATATTACAAGTTACTTCAACAATATTACTTGATAACTTTTCTTTTTAATGGGTCATTTTTGAAATTTCGTTTTCTTATAAATATATGCATAATTTTACATTACAATGTAAGAATTTCAAGGCAAACATTGATTTTTTTAAAAGTAAATATCTTCCTGAAAAATAGAAATTTTTCCGAAATAGCTTTATATTTGCATTGGGTAACATATAAAAACCATTAAAAAGTCATTTCATTGATGACTGTAAAACCAACTAACACATTTTATCTAATTTGTTTCTGGAATTTTTATATGATTCATAGATAAGCTATCTACGTTTGAAAGACATTAAAAATTTAGATACACATGCAGATGTTTTGAATTTGGAAAAAAAATTTCATTAAAAGTAGAACAGATGTTTGGAAGTAATCCAGTTCACGTTACTACTGATTTCTGAATTTATAGACTCAGCTACCTTAAAATGTTACTAGGTGGTCGATAGCCGTAATTCTTATCTGCCAAAACTCTCCAACTTTTCAATTATTTTCCAAATACGTTGAAAGTTCTTGGGAATGTACACATTTTATAATCTATTTCAGATAAAATTATTTGTAGATAGCATTCGATAAGTAGACGTTTACTTTCATTAACAGAAGCATTGATAAAAACTGATAGCCCCTTTTTTCACTCTTCTATTCTATTTTTTCAGACCTTAACTCAGTTTATATATCTTTTTGATCTACTTTCAGAAATAATTCACTGAACAACTATTTCTGTCAACAAATCAGGATAACATTTTAATCAGTTCCTCGTTATGAGAGATAATTGAAAAAGTGTCATGAAATAGTAAATTTCTACACTTTGTAAGTGTCATAAAAGTTTGAATATGTGGATGAAATTTTATTTTGTGCTGTGTCACGATTGAAAAATCTTATTATTACAATTTTGATAACGTCAACTTACAGATGATGAAATAAAATATTGAAATGACTGATGTCATAAAATTTCGAATTATACGAGTAGATATCAGATAATGTAAAACTCATCCTTAGAATGTTAGATATCTCTAAAATTTGCTTAGCAATTGAATGAAAAATATAAAACGAGAGCTTCCAAAAATATCATGATTTTGAAGTGAAGTTATGTAATTCAAAATAACTGATTAAAGTATGATGAGAGAAAATATAACGACAATATAAAAAAATGTAAATGTCTATTACAGCCTTACCTTTAAAGTATTATCATGTCAATACATTGATGTGTGGAATAAAATAATGTTATGAAAGAAAATATTATTTATAATCACTGGTATTATTATTAAAGCTTAAGGTTGAAAAACTTACAGCAGAATTCATGCTTGCAAAAACTGTAGAGCTTCGATTTATTGATTTTAAATAAAAAATTGCAAAGTCTTAAATTTTTAACAAGAAATGGCTAATTTCAGTTTTTGCCGGCGAAAGGAAATTAAGAAAAATAAGAATTCAATTGTAAATTAAACTAAAAAAGGGTTCGGCTTGAAAGAATTTTAAAATATTTTATTTCTAGCAGAGGAAAAACTTTTTAGAAATATTGTTCCTTTGTTTTTTTCTGCCCGTCTGCCAAAATTCGCTCATGTGTTCATCTTGATTATCAGTCCAAAATAATGTACAGATAGATAATGTGGTTTTTTTTTCTTGTTATAGCAGCAAAAATTTAAGAGAAAAAAAATATTTCACGAAAAAACGGTTCAGTAAACTTGTTAGAACACACATATATTTGCTTTCACTCAAAATCTTTCTTAACAATATTTATTTGTGATAAGCTTAATATTATATATATATATATATATATATATATATATATATATATATATGATAAAAATAGTTGTCTTAAATGTTCTAATATTTGCACAGACGTCTTTAAACCAGAGAGAGAAACATATTGTTATAATCATAAATATCCCTGAGGTAAATAATCGGTAATAAAAGAGCAATGTGTGTGTGTGCGAAATTGTTTTTACTCTTCCAACGCATGTTTTATAGTATATAAAGAATATATCAATTTAAAACAAAATAAATCAATAGTGTGTTAACTACGTTCAAAATATTAACCGTATAATTGAAATGTGTATCATACAATAAAATTAAGTCTTTCAAAATTATGTTTCTTAAATTAATAAGTATTTCTGTTCGTACAGAAAGGCTAAACGATTCAGTGTAGTATTATGATATGATCCTTCTGAATGTTAAGAAGTGATGTAATTTTCATTGCTGTTAAAATTATAGAAATATTTTTATATTTTACATAACTTTTCTGTTTTTTTTAATTAATTCATTTATAATACTTACTCCAACTAGAAATATATTTCATTGTGGTTATCGATCATGTTTATTTCAATTGAATTATTCTAACACATTTAAAGTTGAAAATATATTTTATATAAAATTGAGACACGTAATCCGGGTCTTTATAAACAATTATTAACTAACAACAGTTCATAAATTAGTCAATAAGCCGAAATTAATATTAATTAAGCTAATATTAATGCCTGCTCATTAACTTTCTTCTTCGGCTATAAAACTGAATCACTCATATCTTAGTTTAAAAAATTTTCTTGTTTGCAAAAATTATGTGTTATCGAAGGATTCTACGAAATTTTTCCAGAAAAAATGATTGAATTGATTGAGAATATGACTGAAGATATGGAGACGTAAAATTAGGGCTATATAGGGTGGGTCTTTTGCTTAATATCACTTGAATAAAATAAAAATGGGGCAAGATTTGAGTAAATACTTATAACTTCTATTATTTTTCATTCTAATTTGAAATACTGGGTGAAAAAAACTCAAACTTTTTCCTTCGAATTCTTACATATTTTGCTGTTTAATAAGTCCAGAAATTTACTAGAATATTACAGTTTAATACTCGTGCTCATGACGTAGTAAAGAAAATCCTTCTTTACGAGGTCATTCTCACCCTTAAACTAGTTACTTCTTCGATTAATTGGAAAAAAGTGAATGAGAGGCACACTATTTGTCATTGATTATGGGAATGAAGTATGACCACTGCAGTTACTGCAGCATTAACGGAAAGACTAGTACCCATACAAGTGAATAATTTACGCTTCAGAAGATAAATTATTTGCCTAATTCCTTTGTGTAGGAGAAATCTCATACGCTTCATGATTTAATAGGGTACATGATGTTACATATTAATTTTAGACAAAGCTTTTGGGGAGTGTTCCCTTAATTCCGAAAATGAAGAGGAGAACAGCGACTTATTCATTAAACCTTACTGTATATATCTCAGTAAAACTGTTAGAGACAACAGATACGTCAACTTTAATGCAGTTTACAATTTTAACCTAACAAATGTGTATTATTCAAGGATTTTTTTCGAAACAGATTTTAAGTGAATTATTTAGATGCACGTTAATCTTAATTTTTTTACAAATAAAATTGTTTCTCTGTTCAGTACAGATTCAACCGAGATACATGTTTTATTTCTTTTTTTTTTTTTTTTTTTTTTTTATATAAAAAAAAACAAAGTTTTTAAATTTAAGTTTTTGGAGAAATTAAAAATTATTAATTTATTTTTTTTAATGATTAAAGTTAATATATTTTTTAAGAAATG
>BMAW01109905.1:1032547-1124219 GCA_019974015.1 Nephila pilipes | reverse complement strand
TTTTTTTTTTTTTAAATTTTTAAACCTTTTATTTTTTTTTTTTTTTTTTTTTTTTTTTTTTTTTTGTCCTCTACATATAACCTCTATTATACCTTTAGAGTTAGGAGAAATTGTAAATTCTTAATTTCTTTTGTTGAATGATTAAAATCTTACTAATTTTGAAGCAATACTGTTAAAAATATTACTGAATTACAGATATTTAGAGACTTTCAGTTAAAAAAATGTTCCATTAAATAGAAAGGCATAAACAGTATATTAAACTGTTTGATTCTTCAAAACTTTTCATAAACTCTTCTAATTATTAACAGCTTACTGAACATCTTATTTTTTAATGCAAAAATTAACAAGACTAAAATAAAATAATTTAGAAATTGGTGAAATTTAGTTCTGATAAAGATATGTCAAGTATGGAAAGTTCAATATTAGCTTATTCAGAAAAATTTAGTTAATGAATAATATGCTACAAAGAAACTATATATAAAAATTTAATTTTAAATAAATTTAATTTAATTTGAGATAACAAGAAATTTGTGTAGATAATTACAATTTTTTAAAAAATTGTATACAGTGCGTTGAATTGTATATACCAATAAATATGTATTAAATGAATACATTTATTCTTATAAGAAATAATTTTTATAAGTTAGTCTAATCTTTATTACATAAAATGTGAAAACATAGTTAACTGAAAATAAAATTATTAAAAAAATTTAACTCTACAATTTGTAATAGATGCTCCCTGAGAAAATGCTCATCATTGGGACTAAATCGTTTTTTAATGTTAGCTCTATATTGTTTTACTTAGAAGATAACCTTATAAAGAAATGAAAAGCATGAAATTTATCTATATCTTCCTAATATATATACTAATTCAAAATAAATTGTAACCCTAATATGAACAATTTATTCGCAAATGAGTGTTATTCACGAGAATTCTTGTGTTTATGCAATTAATAATTTTTCCCAAAATGCTTTTTGAAAACTGGAATCTTATACCAGATGAATCAAATATTTTGAAAATTACTCTTGAGGAAAGTTTTAATGGTTTTTTCAATGTCAGAGTTATCGTTCTCTCGTACTTTTGCAATGCTTGATACAAAAATTCCCTTACAAGATGTTCAACTACAAATCATGTTTCGCCTACGTTAAACATAGATAAATTTAAAAAGATCAAATATAAAAAATACCAAAAAAAAAAAAAAAAAGATTCCATCAAAAAGTGTTCATTACATTTAAACTATTTTCCATGATATAGATAATAACTTGAATAAACTAAGAGTACAGAACATTATAATTTAAGAGCTAGTTGAAAAGTTTATCAAACTATAATTTATTCTACGAAAGACTCATCCAAGTTTCTAAGAAATATCTCAAAAGTTTTTATTTCCTTGAATTTATCGCATAAATAAATAATATTTTATTGTTTAAAAGTATGAAACATTTATGTGAAATTTGCTCTTTTGCTTTATAGCGGGATGCTATTTGACGTCTTTATGATTATTAGGCAGGCCCTTGAAATTCCTCTCTTATAGTTTCTTCAGTTACATTTTTGTACTTGCATTTTTAGAAAGCTTCTTCAAACCTATTTGAAGAAAAAATGCACATTAAAAAATTACAACTCCTTACTTCAAAAAAGTAAAGTATATTTTAAAGAAACGTGACATTTTTTTTTAAAAAATAAGTGTCGAGTTTTTAAATTAAGTATATTTTACGTTCATGCTCAATCTTTTATATATATAATATAATTAGCTTTAACCTTTTTACAAATTTTCAAATATTTAATTTTGCAATAAATTCATGAAATCTTTGAACATGTAGATTTGAAAATTTATTATGAGGCTATCGGATTTAAAACAACTCTTAAATTTAAGATAAACTGTTAAATGATTTTATCTGAAGAAGTTATTTAAATTCTTTGGTATGTGTTATAAAAAATATGCATAAAAGTTTTCCCTTCACTTTTAAGCATTATTCATAACTGGACAATGAATTCATGTTTATGCAATCATATAATATTTAGCTTTTTTTTCACCCGCCTTTCATGGTGTGCTTAGTAAATAATTCAAACTGCTTTTTTCAAATTTTAAATTATTTTAATACTGCTCTAAAACACTTTATTTCCTCTTAATGAAATTTAGATAGGTAAACAAAATTTTATTTTATTTTTATTTCAAAAACTTTTAACATAAGCAAAGGTTATTTTATTACTACTAGTAGTCCTTTTAATAATTAGATGGTATTTAGCTCCTTCTGTTATATTAGTAGAAATTTTCTACAAAAACGCAGAATTGATAGATTGATAGTTTATAAACGTCACACTTTGAAGCAACACGAGAGCTATGGACCTCGTGATTTTGAATCTCAGTTGAATAACGTAGACGACATCTGAGTCGTAGGCTCGAATCCACGACTTGACGGAAACAACGCCGGCCGCTTGTTCGCGACTAAGCTACCGCGGCCGCACAAAACGCATAAGTAACTTACACTTTCCTTCAATATTCGACATTTTTAAAATCATGTATTACTATTTGAATGGAAAATAAACACATTCATTCCTTTTTAAACATAAATCAGCTTTAATTAATTCGTTGAGTAGTAAATATAGAAAATAATCTCTTACTGACTTTTGTTACTTATAAAAACTGTTACCAAACTTTTGATATCCGTGTCATTTTATACATATTAAAATATTTTCAATGCAACCTCAATAGTTTTAGTAAAATAAATCTGAAATAAAGAGTGTCTCTACTTATTATGAGTATAGCTTTTTCCCCTCTTTTAAATTATTAATCAATATATGACAATGAATGAGATGTTTATGCACCCCCCCCCCTAAATTTAGTTGTTTCTTCATTCGTCTTGTATGATGTTCCTGAAAAATAATCTAAATTGCTTTTCTGAAAATAATCTAATCGTTCAGCATCGTGATAAATTAAATAACTCTCACTTAAAAAAAATTTTAAAGTTAAAGTAAGTATGAAGTAGTGCAATTTCTATAAAAGGGTTTAATTAATTTAGGTACGCAACACACAACCTCAATTTTTGCACTAATTTAATCAGTAAAAACGGTGTTCATAAAGAAATAACGGCAAATAGGTGTAATGACACTGAGTTTTTTCTTCCGAGCTTATTGTAGCAAACATGCGGAAATGCGAAGGGCGATTGCTGTGTCCCAGATTTTTGAAATTTATGCTGAATTAAATATGAGCTAAGCCACTATTCGATGTTATCCTATTTGTCAGAGATAGCTTCTGCATCATTAATATTTCAGTGCCAGTGACCAATCGTTCTTTAGCAGCAACGCTTCATACGACGCGGTTTCATGCTCTAACTGCTTAACACATTCCTCAAATCTTTTATTATCACATAACTTCCGTAACTAACACAAAAAAATATTCTAAATCTATTCTTGTCTGTACAAAGAAAATTTACAGCCTACTCTATTTTTCTACAGATATGCAATGTAGTTTTTAAAAATGACATGCTGCACTATTACGTGAATGTGCCTTTAATGAGTTTTTTTTTATTAATTCAAGTCATAATCTTATTTTTTAACTAATTTAAGGTTGTCGAAAATGAGAAAATATCACTTAATCAAACGAGTACTTAAGGAAAAAAGTTGTAGTTATGGATAGTTAAGCAGAAATTATTTTCTTATTGTACAAGCATCGGGATTTAATAGTACTAACATTTCATTGTTTAATTGAATAAATGAAGTATTTTTAATGAAATCGCTGATTAATAAACTGAATATAAACCATTTCATGCATTATTTTAACTGATTTTCACAAAATGTAATATTTCTGTGTAATTTAAGATTTTCGTTAGCAGAATTAATATGAAGAGCAGAGCTTTTCATTCGTTTTATAATAAATCAAAATCATTGAATGAATCGTAAAAGTTTTATTTTAATTTTTACTACCGTTTTTTCATTAAATTATGTTGCAATCCTCTGAGTATGAGATAAAAAAGAGCATGAAATAAACTGTAATTTAATTTAAATGAGAGATAGACGAATTAAACTTGGAAGAACGTAGAATACCGAGAATAACTCGGAAAACCAGGAAGTAGATACACTTTTAATGAAAGACAGATGATTAGAAGATTGTTATGTATCATTTTAAATATTTTCAAATGTGACATCATTTTTATCTTTACTGTTAACAGTCCTAAATCCACCGAAAATAAAATAATAAGTAAATTAGTCATGGTAGAAGAAGAATCTTCTCTCTACCATTAAATGTTTTTGATTATTATTATTATTATTATTATTATTTTAAGCACTTGTCGTAAAATATATACATTATTGTAGCAAACGGTGTTATTGAATTCTTCGAAATATGCAGCTTCTAACACCAATATGTTATTTAAAATAATTTAACAGACATATTTTATCATTTTTTATCTGAAAAGGATAAGTTAACTTATACATAGTGTACAATTTGAAGACAACATAATAGTTATTTGTATCCGTGAGTAAGAAAAAAACGTATAAGTGGTACGCTAAATTTAATCTACTTAAAATTTGAATAATCACAAAGAGACTGTGAAGAAATTTATCAACTATTATTTTTCTTTTCCTGTAAAAAAAAAAAAAAAGAATCCCAATCTTTGCCTGAAGAGAAAGAATATATACTAAGCGAACTTATCCGACTTTTCAAAGCAAAATATAACAATTATATTAATATTAACGCTATTTTTTGAAACATGTTCGCATGAAAATATAATTTCTGAAATAATCCACTTTAAAAACAAACATTTCAAAATTAAATGAAGAACTTAATAAAAGTTTCTAAGAAACTAATAGAAATACAGATATAAAAAGATGTTGATATATTTTGCTTTCCGAGTTTTGTATTTAAGATGATTAATTTAATAGAAATAAATAATTAATATTTTTAAGTGAAAAGGATATTGAAAGAGATTCTTCATTTAGATGTTAAGAATTGTGACACCTCCCTATCATTTATTTCAGCAGTCATTACTGATTTCAACAAAATAGTCAATTAAATGAAGAGACGTTAGCTAAGTACTAACACAGCAAATTAATATTCTATATTAACATACCCCTATATATATATATATATATATATATATATAATACTCTCTGTAAAGTATACTTTCTCTCAACGCGTCTGGATTCTAGTTTAGAATAACGATCAAAGTTCTCTTTTACCAACTCATTCGGGTTCGAGTGAGTTTAATCACAGGAATTGGGATTCGAGAAAGTTTTCCAACTCCCACCAATATGGACTTACTCCCCAAATGGATGGGGACTAATCAACGTCGGTTTACTATCGATGCTTCTAAGAAGGACGTTTACAATTAATCAATGGAAAACATGCAATTATTCTCATTATTACAGATGACCTCGTAAAATGATAAGTTTTCTCTTAATGAACTTAACAGTATTTGTTACAATGAAAAAAAAAATACAGTATATTCCTTTTTTTTTTTTTTTGCTTTATTTTCTTGCAAACATTATTACCAGTATACTTTAAACTTTTCGCTTAGATATTATTTACTTTTACAGGTAAATCTATGGAAAATACCTTAAAAGTTTTCTTTCAAAGTTCATATTATATACGAGTATTACTCTCTCTCTCTCTCTCTCTCTAATGGTAACTAAATAATATTATATACATAACAAATAGTAAAAAATTGTTGAAAACTGGAAATGAAATAATTTGAATATTTAAAGAAAATATTAAGTTTTAAATGGTGAAGAAAAATTTCATTTCATTTACTGATATTTTTTTCTTTACATTCTAGGATTATCTGAAGCATGTGAGCTACAAAAATATTTGGAAAATAGAAAAATACGAATACCATCACCACGGCATTACTATTAGAAAATTTTATTTTCATTAAATGACTATCAAGAGTATGATGTTTCAATTTATCTTTTTAATTACATGCCTGTGTTGTTTTGATTTTCTCATATCTCAAGTTGAAGGAGGTATATTTCATAATCTAACAATGGTTCCGGCAAATTATAATAAACAATATGCTACAAGGGACACTTCTTCTATCTCGCCATACCAACATTTATTGGTAATTATATCTGTTGTGTCATGTCTTATAACGAAAAATAAGAATGAAACATGAGTTATGTTCTTTGTCTTTAAGAACCATTTGATTCTAAAATGTTTTATTTACTTTCAGAAAAGGATAAAGCGTCAAGAATTTGATGCCGACGGTAAGAGTTTTGTATAATTTATTGAATTTTTAGTATTTGCCTTAATTTTGCATGTTACATTAACACTAACTCAATTTTTATAATGAAAAATAATGAGTTTTCTATCTTTCATTTAACTTACTGTTTTTCACAGCTCTCAACTTTCAACGTCTGTGGCTGCACGCACTCTCAACTAACGAACTCACTAACGTAATACCAGAAAGAAAATAAATCCCCATAGCGTTATCCGTAAGTTTTCCCGTTATTTTGCCATAACCTGAAATTATAAGACCTTAACTCCTGTAAAACTCAACAGGGATGTTAATGAAAAAACTCTCGGTCATTTTCTTCGCTTCTTCAATGATTTTTACTTACAAACATTTAAAAAGTTCTTGTTCATACTTCTTTTCCGATATATGTTGCATTTTACTTTGGAGAACTCTTTACATGAGCGAAATAATTTGTTTTAAAAAATTGTTTTTAATATTCTGATTTTTAAAAACATTTGATTCTTAAGCTGCACCTATAATCTGGGTTCATTACAACTAATCTTTCTTGAGTCAAAGTTAACTCGATAGTTTTGTCTCTTTCATTCGAGCATTCAAAGAGGTAAGTTCAGAAAATTAAATAAATTTACAATCACGAAGAAAATCCCATTTATCATTGTCCTCTGTGAAACTGAATGTTCAAAAACCGGGAAGTTAAAAATAGTTTAACTTTAAAAGATAAGTAAATATATTTAAAATTTTCATATTAATAAGCATTAACTGAAACTTGAAAAATTCTGAATGAAATAGAATAACTCGCAATATTTTTTCGTTATATAACGAGAGTAATTTTTAGTATATTTTATTACAAAATATTCAATTTCTTATGTTGAAAATTAGAAGTGGATCACGTATTTTAGACTTCTTGAATATTGAAAATTCTCTGAAGCATTATTTCTACTCAGGTCGTCTTTTAAATTAAATCATGAAATAAATAGAAAATACACACACATATAGTTATATATAGTTATATATATAAATTACCTGTTTCTTTTTTACATAATAAATAGAGGTAAATTTTATATTGCTGTAGTGTGATTTATTTATTACTGTTAACATGTTAATCATTATTATTGTGTATTTTAATATTCTTCTTATAACAATTTGATGAAATCAGAATTTGTAATTACATTAAGTTTTTCAATTTAGTAATAATATTCAATACTAGCTTTAGTTTCAAGTAATTTTTTAAAATTTATTTTTGCTATAGTTATATAATTTAATATTTATTTAATACATATTTATTTCGTACTTATATCAACATTATCAACTATTTTTTTGTACTTATATATATATATATATTCGTAAATGGATGAGAAATCGAACATTTAGATTAGTAGTGCAGTCTCCATAAACTCAAAATCAACACTTTCGTTAGTGTTGATTTTGTGTTTGTTGAGATTGCACTCTTCTAAAAGTTCAATTGACTATCAACTGAATGACAACTCAGAAGTTTCGATGGGGATCTTTGATATACGTAGACATGCTTCAAATACTTTTATTGCAAACCTATAAAAAATATAAAAAGAATAATAATTTAAGTTTTTCAAAATTTTACAAATGAATTTCTTAAAAATTTTATGCATAAATTTCATTAAAACACAAATGAACAAAATTAACAATGGTCAACTTCAAACTGCAGTTAAAATAGAAATATCTCTGAAAATACGAGCATTCACTGATTGTTAGCCATCAGAAGATAATTATTGTAACACTTCACTTCTGTGAAAAAGTAAGACTTAATTGCCAAAACGAACTCCTGGAGGACTTATAGGATACTAGAAATACAAGATAATATCCAGATAAAAGTCCGTTACGCGTTTACTGCGTTCAATGAAACCCATTGTAAAAGTATAGAATACAAAAATAGGTAAAAATGAACAATTAAATATAAATGTATTTTTATAAATTTAATATTTTAATAACATAAACTATAATTAAATATTAGGAATACAGAAGGGGTACTTCGTACATAAATAATTGAAAATAATTATTCATGAATAAATGAGACAACCCTTGAAATAATCCTCTATATAGAAAAAAATAAATATAGACCCGGTCTTATTTGAGGAGAGGGTAATGAAATTAAAGGGGGGGGGGGAAGAACAACCAATATTAGATAAAATATATTTAGGGGGAAAAAACAATATTATTATAGATGCGGGCTTATTCAGGGAGAGGATATGATATTAATCATAATACTTTTAGTAACAATCTTGAATTTAGAGCAAAGCTTATGTAAAAATGAGATTTTGGATTGTAAGATTTTTTTTAATCGTATTATTATTGTAAATTTTCTGAGAAACATTCTTCTCCGTTATTTAAAAATGTTAAGGTGAGATAAGGGTAGAAATTGTTTTGCTAATATCATCTTCTGTGAAGTATGACATTTCGTTTTATCTCAACCTCTCAGATATAGTATGAAATATTTCCGTAAATTAAGAGTATAAACAGTTTTAAGATTACTTGAAATACAGTTTAGACATAATATTAAACTTACCGAATAAATTTTAGGTAGTTAATTTATATGAATTTTAAATTTAGTGAATTGTTTGAAATTTATTAAAATTTTTTAATTTAGTTAAAAATTATTAATTTAAAATTTGAATAAAAATCTCTTTTACTTATCCCTTTCATTATATTAGAATTTATTAATTTACAAATGTTGTGTTATGGTACAATACCTGGCTGACAGTATTTTCCTAGAATTATTTTAGTTACCCTGCTCCATAAGCATTTTTTGAAGATAAATTCTCTTTTTAATTAAATAAAAGTATGCAAACGCAAATATTAAATTTAATCATTTTTATTTATTAATTTTGTACAGTGTTTGTGAAAATTTTAAGTAATTTGAAAACATTTATAAAACAATTATTACTTTATACAGTAGTATTCATTTAGAATACATACATTCACATCAAAATTTATTTATATATCATTATTTCCGCATTTCCATTCCATTTCAACAGCTACTTACTTTGCTCGTTCTGATTGTTCAAGGGAGCTTTGGTATAAGGTCTTTAAAAACACAATTGCGCTTACAGCACCATCTATTAAACTCTTTTGCCCTTTTTTTTTTTTTTTTTTTTTTTTAACTTATAGAAAACATTCCAGCGAATTATATCGTATTTTAATCCTTCAACAATGGATCGTTATAGTGATGCTCTGTTGCAAATATTACTTAAATAATTAAATATGTAATATATTGACTCGAGAGGTAGTTTTTCATTTCTTTGATTTATATTTAGAGATAAACTAAAAATTGTTATTAAAAATCACCTTTGGTTGAAAAAATAATTATTCTCAGCAATAATGAATTTCCCAAAAATAATTTATACACTTTCAATAACTGTTTGTATAATACTTCCGGTATTTTGTTTTGAGAAATATTTTTACACTTTTTGAAATCCTATATCTCAATGAATTTATTAATAATTTTCTGAGATAGGTAATTTCCTTCTTTATGTAAAATATTATGAAATGTTACAGATATAAAGTGTTACGTCAAAGCATCAAACATCTTCACTTGATTTTGATTACTTCTAAAGCAAAACTTTCTGAGTTTATAGAAGACATTATTCTTTTCGCATTTGAAGCATTCTAAATTGAGTTTTAATTCCAACAATGAATAATACCTGAGATGCCCTGAATTTTTCTTATAATGAAGAGATCTTACTTGATAAAATTAATTTTCTTTCAATCTTAACTAATTTTTTTCTCTTCTTAAAATTTCACTATTTAATTAAATGTCCCACAAATATGAATACGCCATGATAGTTTGTCAACAGAATTTCAATTATTTATATATTTCTTATGTACATAATGGTGTCTGGAAATCGTTTCAGGCCCTCGAAGAATATTAAGCTAACAAATTAAAAAAAAAGATCTTTAAGTTAAAAAATTGCATTACAGACATGAAAATTTTTTCGATATGTTTTCACCTTATTATATAAGAAATCAAGAGCATTTGTCTCGTTGAGGAAATCTGAATAGCACAGAAGTTGTAATCATTCTTCTTATTCCAGTATATTTACTGGAAATATTTGAGGTTAAATTACACTTATACAATTACAAACACTTAGTTTTTGAAGCTCTGTTTGATGTAAATAATTTCCTTCCCTGATTGATTTCAAAAGATTTTTGTCCCTTACCCTGGTACATATTAAAATTGATGGCCTCCATCTGTCATACGTCGTAGAAAGATAATGAATCTTAAGCAAAAGATAGCAACCATTGTTGAGAAATTAAAAGTCTATATGCTGGAATACTTTTTTCTCTTCACTTCTGCTGTCTCACAACTTCTATCGGTGAAAGTTAAACCACAGGACAGCGTTTTCATGGCATAAGATCTCGTTAATGAATTGCTCTGCAATTTCTCAGGATGTGTTAACTGGGAGTGCTGCAGTACGCGCTACACGTCGAAAGTTTTGGGCTCTATGGCTACTCTTCAATGGTTGGGGAGAGTCATGTGTTCCGCGTTCGTACAAACTGTACCAGAAATCCGTTCTGAACGTCTTACAGTGCCCGAAGAACCACCAGATCCTTGCGACTTCGGAACAGGAGCTCCCAACTTGGATATGTGCACATGGCTGATCCCAGTGAATGCTCCTCCAAGAAGTCGATGGAGGCTTGGCATGGGTGAATTATCTGCTTGGGTTGGAGGCCCCAGAGCTGACCACACCACTTCGGATAGACAAGGTATGGATTATATATATATATATAAAGAAACAATAATATTTCTGCTTATAATACATGTGGATCATATTTTATATGTTTAGCATATTTATTTTTAATTATACTTTTCAGTTTGTGATGTACGAAAATAGAATCAAATATTTAAGTAAAAAAACATAAACTTCTTATTGCTCAATTATTTTGAAACGATTCACGCTGAAGCAAACCGTTTAAAAGGTTCACTTATTATTATTCTGCACTTCTGATTACTGACTTGACTTTCATTTAAGATTATTGTTAATGAACACGTGTTAAAGGAAATAATTACAGTTGCAATTTATTTACCAAAGCATTTACATTAATAGAAGTTGAGTCTTAAAAGAATATCATGTTCTATTATTTTTTGACATAAATATTCCCTGAAGTTCGTCATTTTCACCTAACTTTTACCAACAGGTATGTATACAGGTTGTTGCAAAAGGGTCTTCACAATATAAGAGAAAGGATTCAACTCATTAAGATGAGCAATATTTATTATGGAATCTAGGATTTCATTTCCGTATGAGAAGCAAGAGAGACTTTAAAACACGACCAGAAAGCACCAATTGTTACTTCTTTGCTATTTCTCTCATACTAGAGAAGCAACACATCTCCAGAACGTCACAGACAAGTAATGAGAGTATGCAAATTTCCAGTGAAAATCAGCAGCATCAATGATTCTGGCTGGCTTATCAAGGTTCTGTATTAAATCAGCCAACACAAACAATGTTCTTTAAAGGAGGATGGATTAGTACAGTGATAACATGGTCCGGAAATAATTCGTAGAAATTACGATGGATTACATATACGAGGAACTGGCAGGTATACACTTAATGTAAGGTCAAGCCAATGGAAACGGATACTCACGGTTGTACCGTGAGCGATTTTCGAGGCATAGCTATCCAAGCCCTCCTAGCTTCGCCAGTGTTGAAAGAAGACTCAGGAAAAACGCCTCATTCACTATCTCAAGTAAAGGTATAGAGTATCCTCGAGCTGTGTGGATTCCAGGAAAGGAATAGTATACATTGGACAGAGCTGGATCACCTCCTTCCACATATACTCGAGTAATGGTAGGCGACATTGGAGTTTGTCATTCTACAGAGTGGCATGTTCTACATGAGGTAGACACACTGCCCTTCCATATGCAAAATGTTCTTGTTTAAACGTTGATGTATACCCACGTCATCTAAACTTTGTGAGATGAATGACCCAAACTAAAATGAACAATTTGCGATTTCCTGCTTCAGTGTTATTTATTGATGAGGCTTCATTTACCAGATAAGGCATTCTCAACGATTGAAATGAACACGTCTTAAATGAGACCAACCTCCCCTTAACTTCTCGTAAATACCAGGGGAGATTATTCGTTAACGATTGGGCAGGTATCGTTGGTTATCGACTAGTTTGCCCTCCCCTGTTCCCAGATCGTTTGACAAGCAGACAATGCCTTGTCTTCCTGGAGCAAGGGCTTCCTGTTATTGCAGTCTGTTCCGTCCACTACGCAGACACTGGTTCAAACATTATAAAGCCCCATCTCAATTTTTCACTGATATCCGACACTTCCTGGATGCCACATATCCCAGACAATGGATTGGTCTTGGCCTTCACGCTCATCAGATCAAATATACCCCTTATTTTTGTTGGGTATATTTTAGCATTGACTTATGAGTCACCTGTGAACAACGTGAAAGATCTCGAAGCTATATTCGTTGTTGCAGCAGATAAGATAAACACGACGTCAGGAATCTTTGAGAGGGTGCCCAATCATTCATTCGCCGATGTGACTTGTGCAATTCCCCACTTGGCCACCATTTTGAGCAGCTACTCTGAGTCTTTTTCTGATACCAATAAACGGTTTTATACAATTGAAGTTTTATTATTTATCTTTTTCACAGTTTGCAATTCTTTTTCCACATCTCACATTATGCTTTTCTTGTTCTCAGGGTGGAATGTGCCTCTAGGTTCCACAGCAAATATTATTCATCTTAATGAGTACAATCACCCTTCTTATTTAGTAAAGACCTTTTTTTCTATACTCTGTTAAGGGGTATTCATGTTATTATGTCAATTTTTTTCAGGAGGCTACGTATTTTATGAAACTTCTTATCAAGAAGATGTCCATCAACCAGTTGTTCCAACATTACCAAAATCAACTCACCAAATGATTGGTGGGGCACGCCCATTACCACAAGGAGCAGGAGGTTCGTCGGTTGATCTTTCTGAAGATCCTGGAGTTGTAGATAGTGCATGGTTCATTAGTCGAAATCTTAGCAGAACGGGACCAATGGGATATTGTCTCAGTTTCTTTTACATAATGGAAGGCCTTAGTGCTGACAGGTTGATAATCCATTTACGAGATATGGAAACGGCTGAAAATGCTTCCTTATGGGAAGTGCGGGAAGGGCAAGAAGGTAGTTGGACTAAAGGAGAACTTGCCTACACTTATGACGGATTTCATCTTGTAAGTAATGCAGGTTGCTTGAAAACAATTTTAAAAATTTTAAAAATTATTTCAAACTGTGTTTTATTTTTATGATAAATCTAGAATAAGCCCTTTTTAGGAAAAATTTATCATTTACGCACTTAACGTTTCTTGGTTAATCATCTTAAATTTTGCTTAGATCATATTTGAAGCTGTCACTAAGTCAACAAACGATCCTGCAAGACCTTTCAGGGGTCATTTTGCATTAGATGATATGGTATTTCAGAAAATGGGCAGTCCGGATCTAGATAATTGCTTTGGTAAGTTCACTATACAGTTAAGAAACACCTTCCTGCTTTTCTTATTTGCTGATATAGAATTAGAAGATGTAAGCAAATATATTTTAGCAAAGAGCGTATTGAAGAACATTCATATGCTTTTTTAAGCTCAAGACAATTAAATGTTTCAGTACACACGTAGACCTAAGAGCATTTTGTGCAAAATATTTTAAATGTATTCTATCTTAAATTCTGAAATTCAAATTAAAAAGTTATAATACCTAAAACGCGATAGAAAGCAAAAAAGAGTATTACATAGATTAAAATTTTGGCAAATTTTATTGCGTGTGAATATAATTCTATCATTAATTTTGTTTGTCATAAAAAATTGTCAACACAATGTCTTTGCAAAGAATAACAAAAAATATTAATATTGTATTGTGAATAATTTAAGAGCTGAAAAAAGGTGTAAACACGCAATGCGTGATAATAGACTGATAAGAATTACGAGCTCAATTGCTGAAGGCCTACTACTTTATTTCATCATTCAACTGCTCATTGTACACATAAAAAAAAAGAGCCACAAATATTCATTTTAAATCTTAGAATATATCAAACAGAGATTTTAAAATTTGGAAAATTGGGCAATTTATCGTGTTGTGTTTAGTAGTGTTTATAAACATTGCTAGCAAAAATAATGCGGAGGGTAACAAGTGGAAAAAAACAAGTTTTTTGTGTAACCAAAAATTATTTATAAATTAAAAAATAATCTTTGTTTCATTATATATGTGCATGAATTGCTCAATTATTACTTGAACGTTTCATTCTATAATAGTCAAAATAACTGAAGCAATATGATCACTAGTATTAAATAAAGCATTAAATATTAATAAAAAGATTATTATTTATCTTATTTTTCTATAAAAAAAATATCCTTTTCTATAGTAATTTTTTTTTCAAATGGAACTAATTTTAAAGATTTCTTACAAGTGTTATCAACAAATATATAACATGATTCACAGAAGCATTCGTGTTATTTTTATAAGTACTTAAACAAAATTATTATGTGAAAATGTAGAAGCCAAACTGTTTACATACTGCATGTTCAGACAACGAGCAGACTGTTGAATGAAATTTAAGAAAATAAGCCCCTTAATACTGAAATTTAAAAAAAAAAATAATAATAGCAATTCTGTTTGTGGAGGACGCCGTCTTATGATTACTTTTGAAAAAGTAAATGATAAAAAGAAATTTATTTAAAGTATACAATAGCTAAAATTAGTTTCATTTTTTATGCTAAATTGTTTTATATCAGTTTTATTTTGTATTTCATTGTTAATCTTTTGCTGCCATTTACCTTGACTTCCCTGTCATTTTAGACACATCGTACATCACTATTCCGAAATATCTTTAGCCTTCACTTTTCGATCACACTGAATAATCAGTCTATTAGCATTTTAAAATCTTCCTAACCTTGATTTTGACTGCATGTGGAATGTTTTTAAAGCAATACAAAATACATATTCTTCATGCTTCTTTTATTTAGATTTAAAAGTTTTTCCTTAAAGTTTCTCCTCAATTCTTATTATTTTTTGTTTCAGGACACTGTACATTTGAAGGTGGCTTTTGTGGTTGGACAAACGACGTGGAAGACGACTTCGATTGGGAACTCGGTCGGTCCAGTAAAAGCTTCTTAACTGGGCCGTCTAGAGACTACAGTAGTTATAATAGAGATGAACAAACAGGTACAAATTCTCAAGATTTTAATTAAAGAAAAGGTATTTCCTTTGTATAAATTCATTTGTTAAATATATCATTAGGGAACCAACGTATGAAAATGAGACTGTCTTTCAGGTGGATATTCCTTTATTGATGCTTCCTTCCCCAGACGACCAGGAGACAAAGCAAGACTTTTAAGTCCGAATTTCTTGGCAACAGGTAAACTTTATAATTCGTAAAATACGCGAATTTCAATTACAGTTTTTGTTTCGAAAGTTATATCATCAAAGAAATTGTCATATATACTGTAGCAAATTTCGTAGATGACATTGTGCCACATTTGAAATAAAATTAATGTGAAATTAGAATTTTAGAAAATTTGCGAATCTGCATTTTTAATCTCTCCTCTGCCTACGCTGTTATATTTTAAATATTTGGTCTTAAGAAAGCTTCATTTACAATAATTTTTAAACTAACTCGTTGCAAGTTACATAGCAGTAATCAAAACAAGTATTTGGTTTTATATGGAGTTGGGTTAATTTTATAAATCACTGCACTTAAATTGAATAGTGTGTGCGTGATGGGGTAAAGTGGAAACAGCGCAAGAGCCATATATGGCTATGCTGCGCCAAACATGGTGTAACTAGGATCCAGATGTTTGGGGGGGAAAGGGGGGGAGATAAAAATTGGTTGACAAGAAGGAGCGTCGGAAACAGAGAAAAATCTCTACAGTATCTTGGACCCGTGTTCAACAAATATAGTAACCCCCCATGGCAAAGAAAGACATCACAAGTGTCGCTTGGGGTAGAAAAGTAAGTTGAATAGAGTGAAGCAATTACATACAGAAAAACCTTATTTCAACTTATATATTGCTATTTTACCTCCAAGTAAAAAAAAAATAAAATTATAAATATATATATATATATATTAAGACTTATAAGTAAATTTAACATGCAATATACGCTACTCAGATTTATTTTAAAAAAATTATACTTTAAAAATAAACGAAAGTTTCTGAATCTAATTACATTTAATATTTCCGTTTTGAATGTTATAACAGTGGGATTTTTTTTTCCAAAATTTTCTTCTTCCAATATACTTCGTTAAAGTACACAACATGTAACTTTAAAAAAACATTATCTTATTTAAGATTTCTGCGACTTATAAACATTTTATTGTTTTCAACATAAATGCTGTTTACTATTTTCTAAAGTAATTTCATTTTAAAAAAGAATAAATAGTTCCATTCTAAGATTTAGACACCAAAGGTGCTAACTTTTTAAAAATTATTATTAAATATTAGAATTAAAGAAAACTATAATATGACAACAGAAAGGAAATATTATTTATTTGTTTATTCATTCACACTTTCATTCCTTCTCTTTCTCGTTCACCCATTCACTCATTTATTTATTTATTATGACCAGAAAAAAATATTCCGAAAACACTTTTAAAAAAGTGATGAGTTGGCCATTTTGTCTTGGACTAAAGGAATAACTGCTTGGGTGGCTAATGAAGAATTAATGAATACATATATAGACTAAATAAATCTCATTCTTCAGGTGACAATAACCCTGTTTGTATGAAATTTGCAACTCATATGTTTGGGAATGGAATTGGAACTCTAAGAGTTCTGAAGAGAGTTCCAGGAGAAGAAGCACCAGATCGAGTCATCTGGGAAGTCAGTGGAGAATCTGGTAACAAATGGTACAGGGCTCAAGTATCCGTGTCTTCAGCCACTTCGTACCAAGTAAGTTTTTTTAAGAGGAAGCATTTCCTCGAAAACATTTTATTTAAACTATGAATTTTTTGACCCAGTATATATATAAAGCTCCCAGGAAAAAACAATTTTTCTTTTCACTTATCAATAAAATAGAAGATGGGAAAATTCTGGAAGAGAATAAATCATGAAATGACAGTAATAGAACAAAATTTTGTCTACTGGATGACTCATATTAATTTTACTAGAATTACCATTCAGGGACTTAAACCAGAAAACATTTTCCAGAAGATCGACCACACTTTTATATTACGAAAATTAAATAATGATAATTCTTAAATTAAATTAAAATTCTTATCTTTGTAGAAATATTTAAAACTTTAATTGCAATTATACAAGTAATTACTATAGTTTTTTTTACACTTATTTGTATTTTTTTTCAACAGAGAATAGAAGTGACTTTTTTTAATATTCTATCTTCTTTGAAAGCACACGCAGAAATGGAGGAAATCTGTGTCAGATTTTAAAAAATGAAATAAATATCATTTATTCACTGAACGAAAAAAAAATTGTTTAAAAACAAGTTGTAAGAAATAAAAAAAATTTAAGAAATGTCTAAACAAGAACAATACATTCATTTTTAATATGTTTATTTTTTTCAACTTTACATTCTTTGTTATATGCCACTTTCGAAGACAATAAATACATGTAATTACTTAAAGATTTTCATGAGATTAGAAAAGAATTATTATTTCTTTCGACCCACGTTTTGATAATTATAACTAAAACCTAATATGAATCTTCCGAATTTAATTTAATTAGTCTGTTAAAAATGTGTACTTATATTTCTAAAATGTATACCAGTTTTATTCAATTTAATCGTGATCAAAAGAATTTGGAACTTCTTTTTTTACTTTAGTTCAGTTATTTATAGAAAGAAATTGATAATAAGCTCAAAGTTTTATCTCAAAATATTTCGGAGAGTGGAGAGGACTCAAATTTTTACTCATTGAATTCTATATGGAGAAACAATGCTCCTAAGAAACAATTTAATGATGTGAATTAATGTAATCGAAATTTCTTATAACGAATATAAACTTCGCATACATCAAAAACAGTAGCAACCATAATAATTTTCTAAAAGTCCCCACATCACCCCTTCCCATAGAAACTCTCAAGGTTAAGGCAACATCTACCTTTTGTGACAATGGTAGCTGAAGTGATGATGTTCGTAAATTTCGTTGTAGACGATGTTCAAATCCAGTCGAGTGTTCACACCTTGGTTCCACTAAAGATCGTTACATTGTAACGAGTTCTTGTGTATTTACCCTTTCAACTGAACTTAAGGGCTGCTTTATGCCATTATTTGAATTGAGAACCTCGCATTGTGAACGAATAGTGACTTAAGTAGATTAAGCTTACTGTATAACAAGATGTGTAGTGAATGAGGATTGAGGAGATTGAGAGGCTGAAAGTATTAGCGTGATTACCGATTTGAAGAAATAGCGAATACGATATCGGTGCGAGAAAGTGAAAGTGACCTTCTAAGTGTATTCCTGAAACGGTTCCAGTCTTACTGTTATTGAAAATGCCTTAGTCGGTTTCTATTTTGCTGTTATTGAAAATCCGGAATCGGTTTCTATTTTGCTGTTTGTAGAAATTTCTATTATAATCTTTGTTAATGACGCGAGTTAGTAACCTTTCCGCATTCGCAATAAAATTTGATTTGGATTAGTTTTATATAGAATAAATTTACTTTAAAAATTTGATTGACTAACTATTTTTGACAGAATACTTATTACGTCTTGATGGTTTCAGAACTGAAGTAGCGAATGAGTGAGTGAGTAATGGGGAAGCTTAATGGCGCAAGAGAAAGATATATTAATAAAAAAAAATTTAAGTCTTTCTTAAAATTGAGCAGGTCGTTTAAAACAGGTGGGAGTGATGGTGAAGCTTAATGCTGCAAGATCCAGATATGGTTATGCTGCTCTAAACAAGATGCAATTAGGATCTAGACGTTTGAAGAATGGAAAAAATAAAAAATTGGTTGACAAGAGGGAGGGTCGAAAATAAAAAGGATCGCCAGGGTATCCAGGGGGCACGTCCTCATGTTTACCACAGGCTAAAGCCATGGGAAAGAAAAAGATCACTAGGGTGCCTCTAGATCATGATTTCCGTACCTACTTGAAGATGGAAAGCAGCATTTGTTTTAGTTTAATTTTTATTAACGTCGCACTAGAAGCAACACTAGGGCTATTGGGGACGGACCTCGTAATTTTGAACCAAGGTCAAGAGACGAGGACGACACCTGAGCTGGCACCCCCCTCTCCTAACATCCACACCACGCCAACGGGAGGACTTTGAGCCCCGAACAGATTTAACGTGCATCAGCCCCGGTTACACGGCGAGTCTTTGGCGGCCAAGGATCGAACCCGCGACTGAACGAAAACCGCCGGCCGCTAGTCCACAACCTTGACCACTAGGCTACCGCGGCCCTAAGTAACTAGCATTTGAAGGCAACTTAAGTAGCGAAGCGTGGGCGTTAAAACGCGAAAAATTTGAAATTTCTGCATGTTGAATGGAACTGAATGAATGGTAGAAATTCTTTCTACGTTATGGTGTATAAGTTAAGAGAGTGAGGTATCAAAGTATATATCATCCTCGTCACAAGGCCGTTCAAAATTGAAAAATCCGTCTCTTATAGCCTTCATGTGGCTTTTGAAATACATTAATGCCATCCAACATTACATTTTGAATTTTGACTGCAATTAAAAGGTACTCATATAAAAAGTTTGCGAATTACGGATATGAATAATAAAATTTATGGAAAGCAAAAAAAAAGCCTTCTTAATAGTTGAGGAGTAAATAAAAACTCGGGATTAACTTTTTTTTGTTTTTCTTTGCTTTAAATTTTAGCGAAAACGAAAAATCAGAACTCACTATTCGACTTCTGTGGTGATAAAAAAAACTATAATAAACTTGTTGTTGTAAAGTATAATAACTTGTGTCTCATTTGTATTAATGTATGTGTACGTGAGGGAGAGAGAATCTACAGGTATAAATTCCTCTTACACATTCCAATTTATAAATTTTCCCCTTAAAATTTTTTTTATTATTTTACTACATTAATTTATTCATACCATATCAAATTAATTACCAGAAAGCGTTTCATTTCTCAAACTTTTTAAAATTTACTGCATGCTAACTATTTTATCGATACTAAACAAACTATATATCTATACTATACGAAGTGCAATTTAAAAGGAGCACAACCTGTTTTATAATTTTCTTGACAGTCAAAAGCAATTTCAATAAATAATCAGGACTAGTTTGCATTCGATATTATTTTAATATCTTTTGAATGTCAGTATATATTAATGTTAATAATTTTACGTATACCAATTTACATAAAATTGTTATCAATCACGTCATTATTATTTCAATTAATTATTAACAGCAATGTATTATACTTAGCCCTCAAATATTAACAGAACTGTTATTATTACAATCGTTGACAGATTTAATAATTATATTTTACAGCTGGTTTTTGAAGGAATTGTAGGAACTAATTCATTGGGGAATATAGCTATAGACAGTGTGTCATTTGTACCTGGCACATGTACAAGTAAGTTGAATATATTATTTTTGTTACACTTTTCTGTGAGATAAATATGATTCGTGTTCCTTACCTAGAGTGTTAAGGCGGAATTATTTTTATTATAAAAATTATTCTATTGAAAGAAAATTTTCACATCAAGAAATCGAGATAGTATTGATACCTCTTCTGTGGGACAGTAAGAATTTAAATTTTGAACTGTCGCTAACAAGTTTAAATAATTCGATATTGATTTCTTTACGATTAAAAAATTCCTTTTGTGTTCATTATAAGTCTTCGAAAAATTTGTTTGTTATATGTTTGTTGTTTTGCTCAAAGTTCGTTTATCCAAAATTGCTTTTTTGTTTATCAAAAATTTTTGTTTTTAATCATCCATTAATATTGGGAAAACCAATATTTATGGATGATCCATAATTATCTAAGATTATAATTTATAACAGCGTTTAAATAATTTTAATCCATATATGCAATGTCTTATATTCAGCATACTTTTTAATTTATTGCCGTAAAAACATCACAATTAAGTAAAAAATATTTCATATAGTTACTTGTATAAATTAGTTTTTTTTAAATCTTTACATACTTATTATTTTTTCAGTCACTCCTCAAACTGCTGCCAAGAACTCTGGTAAGTATTTTTAAAGTTTTTCTCCATTTATTTTTATCAGTTCAATTTTCTAAATAAATTGACTTTCCGTTCAATATCGAAATAAATAAACTATATTTGAAATAAATAAAGTATATTGAAAACATAATATGTATGCTATTACTTAACATAAACATAATGCTTTTGTTCCAATACTCTATTTTTATTTTTATAAAACGTAATGACGTACACATCCTCAATTATACGAAGAAAAAAAATGATGCTATAATCAAACTTTTTTATAATTTCAAAAATAATTAGAATGAAATCAGAAAGATAAGTGTTGTAATAATTCCTATCTGGAGGAATGAAACTTCAGCTTGTGAAATATCTGAAGAGAACTCGTACCTATAATAAACTCAAAAACGTACCCAAGCATTTTTTTTTTATTTCCTTTTTTTCATAAAATAAAAGATTTCTATTTGATGAAATACTTTCTATTGTTGTCCAATGTACTTGATTCATTTTTTTCTCTCATAATTTTCTGTCAAAAGACCTCCAGATATTCCTCTTAAGAAATCGAAACATGTTTATCTTTATTTCCTACATATTAATTTGCTTATTTTTAATTTTCCCTAATATATATTTATAACCAAATATTTTGTTATTCGATTATAGGAAAGTTGTGTTTCGAATGTTTTTACACTTTCAGAATTTTTAAAATCATTAAATATTTATTGTAATGAGATTTGATTCGTAAATTACATGTACTTTGATAAGCTTTATTTGAAACGGCATTTTAATGCCTGATTTGAATTGGAAATATTTAAAAAAAAATTAATAATTCTGATACTATTTCACGTTTCACTAATTAAATTTTCAATTACCATCTCATTAAATTTCTTCTGATAATAAACACAAAGATTTTGCGAGTTAAGTAATCAAATTAAGAGTTTAGTTAATACAATTCTGTACTTAATTTGAAAAACATTACCAATCATGTGTAAGAAGTATTTTGTCGCCTTTGAATGAAAATAGAGCTCATAGACAAATACGTAAACATTTTTCTTAAAAAATGAAAGCATGCCAGATTATCCCTTGATTGAAAACGCAGTACCATTTTTTTTCATCTTCAAGTGAGTGTGAGTTTGTTTCAAGCAGACATGGATACAAATTATCAAATTTTTAAGACAATTTGTTCGGGTTTATGTAAAAATATAATTTAAAAGATAAGAAAAATAGGTAATATTGTTTTCACTTTTAGAATTATTTTTATTTACTCTATGGTGTAAACCCCAACAAATGAGAAATTAAATTTTAAATACTTGAACAAAAGATACTCTTTTTTTAAATTTTAAATGTAAAAAATAATGATGGTTATTGAAGTTGTAGTTTTAATTCTATTATCTTTTCTATTTTATTTTTGCCTATTCTATATTTGTTCATAAATTATAATTTGTTAGACCCCTTAATGTTTCTGCTACGACTAAATTAAGCAGTTGAAAATACGATTGCATTTTTAACGCCATTTCATTTTCAATACATTGCGCTAAACTGATTCCAAAATATTTCCTTATTTAGTTATTTATTTTGTTGAGATATTGTACTTCTAAAGACAATGAACAATTCAAAACAGTAGCACTTCTACGTTATGAGGCTAACACTATTCTACAATTTTTAATGGCTGCCAAAGTTTAGATTTTGTGGATTAATTTTATAATGGAGAAAAATGAAACTCGAGACTTTCTTCAAGAAATGAGCAACTTGAAAAAATACATTCCACATTTTTATGTGACATTTGTTCTTTGTTTTACAAAACTGGTGATCTTCAAAGGTACTTATGAATTTTACAGCTTCATTTACTAAAATCATATTTCGTTACTTTACATCTAGTTTTTCGGGCTGCAATCATGCGATATAGTATTTCTGTTTAACGCTTATTGAATATCTTAATTATATATAAAATAAAACTTCTGTAATGGAGATTTGGGGGAAGGGGTAATAATAAATGAAGTTATTAAAATTTTAAAACCTTTCTTTTTGTGTTAATAATATGATTGATATAGCAGCATATTTTTATTCATTTTAAAACTCATTATATAATTATGTATATATATTCATACATACACACACACACACACACACACACACATATATATATATATATATATATATATATATATATATATTTTTTAACATAGTAGATACGTTCCTTAGAAAACCGTGCAAAAAAATTTCGTGTAAAAATACATGCGACACGTCGTAAATTTAGGGATATGTTCCACAACTTTAAAAAATCGTGTTCAATGAAAAAAACTCTAAATTTTTTTTCCGAAAAACCGTGCAAAAAAAGTAATAAGGAAATCTATATTATTTATTTATAAAACAAAAACAATTAATTTTATTACAAAAAAAAGTTAATGTTTGTGTACAGTGAAAATTCACTTTATAGATACATACAACATATAAAAATTCAAATTGAAATTAGGAATAAAACTACTAACAACTATTCATCGCTACTTGTCAACAAGCGACCACGCTCATTACTAACTGAATCAAAAATGCTATCATCAGTAGATGTGCCAGATAAGTCTAGCACAACCGTCAACTTCTAATGAAAAATTTCGTTCGTTATTAACGGCCTTTGTTGGATTTTTTTTTTTTTTTTTTTTTTTAATTTTTTTTTTTGGGGGTTTTTTTTTTTTTTTTGTTTTGTAATATAATTCTTGATACCTTGCTACACAAAACTTAAGATAACGTTGAAATTTTAATGCACGCTCGATGTCAAAATCATAAGAAAATGTTGCACCATACTTATCGCAATTTTCTAGCCCTCGCAAATTAAATAATCCATTAATAGCCGAACATGGATCTAATATGGATAATTCTAATGGATATATATATATCCATTAGAAGACACATTGCTTCAAAACTGAATAACTCTTTTACGACGTACAGATTGAAAAACCCTTGTTTATTTTTCATGAAAAGAAAGATGAAGAAGAGAAATGAAAATTTTATATTATTTTTATAATTTACTAAAGGTTCAATATTTCAAAAATCACATAATTAGGGTTTTATCTTTAATAACTTTCTTTTAATTTTCAGTAATTTTAACACTACTTTTAAAAATATGGAATATACTGCAGCATTTTTATTGAAAATTCTCCGTCGTTAAGCCAAAACAAAAATAATAAAATTAAAATAGGAAATACCATTTGTTCATTGGTTTATTTTGTTCTTTGGCGAATTAATTCTAAAGATGACAAATCGAAACAAAAGTCTTTTATGAAATTAGTTTTCATTTCTGCGTTTCCAAAATTCTTATTAAATGATTCAGCCAATAAATATCTTTCTCAGGTGATTGCACGTTTGAAGAAGATTCATGCGGTTGGACAAATGCTCTGCCGGTGGATGCCCTGGATGACTTCGATTGGGCTCGGCAGTACAGTTATAGCGTAACGGGTCCTGCAACGGATCATACGAAAGGTACAAAGGAAGGTAAGACGGTAGTCGACCCCCAAAATGTAAACACTAAGTATATATTCATATCTAGCAACAATTATGCTTGCTATGGATAGGTTTCTGGTTTTATTTTCACCCTCTTTAAAAGTAGAAAGTGTATCTTATTTTATCTTTATTCATTTAAGTATGGAATGTGTATAGAAAAAAAAATAACAATTTTCATTTATGTATATGAACAAATTTTAAATTATAAGTTCATATTGTATAGGTACTTGTTAAATATCAGAATATGTAGTATCTATATAAAAAAAAACTTTTAAACGTATTTTATGAAATTCATAAATGGTTTTTAATAAGCATTTCATTAATTTAACTTAAATAAAACTTTAGCACAAAATTACATTTTCCGCAATACAGCAGATTTTTTTACTAACTGAATAATTATAATTTCCTACACAGAGGTGTTTTTTTTTTTATTTCTTATCTAAAGAATCAAAAGTGGTTTCAATATAATTAGAGATATAATTAATAATACTTCAAATGATATGAAAACTCACTATAGATCTTTTTTTTTTATCTCAAACAAGAATTCTAGATTACAATATTCTTTGGTGTACAATATTTCTAACGAAACATGAATTTCAAATAATTATAATAATACTATCGTTAATGGAATTAAGAATAGTGACAACTATTTAGGCATTATAAAATATGTTGATTTATTTCTTGTTACTTTTCTGTCTATACCTTATTGTGAACATTTAAATTAAAATAACTTTAACTCAATAGAAGTATATGTTTTTAATTTGATTTTCTCTAAAAGAAAAGATAAATATGCTTTATTAAGAAATTTACCGCTGTTTAAGTTTCTTTTTAATTACATTTTTATTCTGCTTTATTTAATCACTCAAACTTTTTGAAGAAAACGTGTGCAGTTTTAAAAGTCATCAATAAATAATTTTTAAATTACATTCAACAGAAGAAATTCTCATTGATCAAAATTTGATGTATCTATTACGTGTTATATTATTATAAATATAATACACTACATATACAGTATCATTTGTTTGTGATATATTTCATTAATATTATATGAACAAAATATTTATCTCTATAGAACAAAATATTTATGATTTGAACTCCATCATTTCAAGATATTTTAAATTCGCAATAGTTTTTTTAGTTTATTTCACAAGTTTATGGAAAAGTTAATAAATACTGAATATTGAAATTTCATGGGATTGGAAATCTCAAGAGCTTTTACATTTTAGGTTATTATATGAATCTTTTAAGTAATCCTCAGGCACCTCAGAGAGGAGGTACAAGAGCTTGGTTGATTAGTCCCCTTTTCTCAGCTACGGGAAGAACTCGTTGCTTATCATTTTATTACTTCATGTACGAAAGATCTATAGATCCAGCAGGACCAAGTTTAGGCAGTTTGCGAGTACACGTGAAGTCAGCTGCTGGAGAAGCTGGTGGAAAAATCACTACACTTTGGAGACTGCACAATCATCAAGGACAAAGGTGGCAAACTGCTAGAACGCCTGTTGTGATGGGTTCTGAGAGAGCCGCGCCCAGCAGTCCTTATCAGGTAAATGTATAACGAAAGTTATTGTTATCATTATTCGTTAGTTGGATGCCACCGTTAAAAATCTAAAAATTTTATTTTGAAATTTCTAAAATTCCAATACGTAATGAAATTATAATAAAATTTTAATGCATAAAATTATTGTTTGTTTTTGGACGTTATATTCAGTAAATTGCTATTATATTCTTATTCGAAAATTATTTAAATGCTTTGTGTTGTTTAAAAAACAAAACTTGAGAAGAAAGATAAGGTGGGGAAATAATTATGCGTTCTTGAATGGAAATATCAATAACATATTAATCACTTTTCACATTATTATTAATATAGGTCGTCATCTTATTTTATATCGTTTGAAATACATCAATCGATTCACAGCATTTTATTTTAATTCATTGTTTAGCATATATAAAAAATCTTTTTTTATTACGGCCATAAAAATGATATACAGAATTGCTTTTTTTTTTCATTTTATTTCAATAAATTATTTATTAAACAAAATCAATTTTCACTAAAAATCCTAAAGTGGTGCATTCTCATATATGTATTACCGTTGGCCATAGCTTGTAAAATGCTTAACCACTCTTCTATAACTTCATTAAATTATTTTTACACAAACAGATCTAACAGATCTTTTAGATCTGTTTAGATCTTTTATGTAAACAAATCGTGTGTTAAAATCAGTAATTAATTTTGATCACTTAATGATTAAAGGACAAGCGAATTTCCATATGAATAAAAAGATTAATAATTTTAATTATGTTAGTTTTAAAATATGTTTTATGAAGCATCAAATAGATTTCGCTTTAATTTTCTCCATTGGTCGTTATTAAATTTGAAAATGTCAGAATAGTTATTAGTGGTGCATTCTCATATATGTATTACCGTTGGCCATAGCTTGTAAAATGCTTAACCACTCTTCTATAACTTCATTAAATTATTTTTACACAAATAGATCTAACAGATCTTTTAGATCTGTTTAGATCCTCTATCTAAACAGATCGTGTGTTAAAATCAGAAATTAATTTTGATCACTTAGTGATTAAAGGACAAGCGAATTTCCATATAAATAAAAAGATTAATAATTTTAATTATGTTAATTTTAAAATATGTTTTATGAAACATCAAATAGATTTCGCTTTAATTTTCTCCATTGGTCGTTATTAAATTTGAAAATGTCAGAATAGTTATTATGAAATAGCTCAGTTTTTTGAATAAAATAAAAAAACTGTTCTTTAATTAAAAAAAAAAATTGTTTCATATATAAATTAAAAAATCTATGACTAAATTATTTTCTGAAACCTACGCAGAAGTTTTGTTTGCTAATATTGATAACATTTAATGAGAAAGTATATCATAAAGTTAAATGATGAAACCTGGGATGTTCCTGGTATGAGTACTTTTTAACTAACTTCATGATCAGAACATTTAAGCAAATTTATACAATTTAAGCATTAATTTGCATAAGAAGAAAAAAATTATATGTAAGCATACACGTATATATTTGCTTCAGATTTGGATTCTTTATTCTAATTCTTGCCAGCTAAATCTCAAAGTTTATTCTGATTCATTCTCGAAACAGACGAATCACTTATTCTGAAAAAAAAAAACTTATCTATATTTTTATTTAATTTATTCTCAGATAATTATTGAAGGAATCTGGGGTGATGGCCGAGTTGGAGTTATCGCATTAGATGATATTAGTTTTTTTGATGGGGATTGTTCATGTAAGTAAATTTTTTTAAAAAAATGACTTCTGCTTTTCATTTTAAAATTAAATGTTTCATTTAAACTTACTTAATATTTATTTTTTAGCTCATCCTTTGAAAGCAACTGCTGTTATTGGTAAGTAACTAATTAACTGATTAATATTTCTCTATCTAAGCTGCAAAGTTTCACTATTAGTAGCGAGCAGTTTTATGTTCTGCAGTTGATGAATACATAAATTGAGGAATTTCTGGGCTTTTTTTTATTTAAAGTTATAAAGATAATATAGATCAGGTCATTTTAAATTCTTAGCTTTTGTTGAAGAATGTAAGAAGTGAAAATCTTTGTATAGAAATCCATTTGTTACAACAAATTATCGAAGTCACTCCTGTTGTACTCTTTTCTCATCTATAAATAGAAAATATTTAAAATGTAACTTTGATTTTTTACCAAATAAGTCAGTTCATTCTTATGACTCAAATAATGTTTTAAAGCGTTTCTAAGGAACGCCGACAATTATGTGTATGTGTGACTATTATTTTAGCTATTATTTTATAACCAGAGTTTTCATACACTAAATCTTGTACAACTTTTGAATATCTTCATCAGCCAAATAATAAATGAACATATAATAATTATTATAATTAACTTCCTTAAATTTCCCTTAATAATATAGAAACTCTATATTTTATGAAAATTCAAATACAATATCGTACATAACTTAAAAAGGATCAGCAAAACATTTAAAGCATATTTACAATATTTATAAAATAACTTAGGCTATCAAAATTAAATTAAAGGAACTTATTAATTGGCCAATCATTATTTTAAGGGTATTCTTAAAGAACTTTTATACATTTAATATCACAATAAGCCTCTGGGATTCATCGAATCTAAAGAACCAATGTTTCCTAAAAAAAAACTCTCTTAATCATTATTGTGCATGAATAACACATTCATTGGTATTGATGATTTAAAAATGTATTAATTTAGAAATGTTAATATGCTCCAAGCACATAGATTTAATGCCTTCTTTTCCTGACCGTAGGGGAATGCTCCTTTGATCGTAGTATGTGTGATTGGAAAAATAACACCGAAGCACCACCCCCTATTCAAGAACTTGGAGCTCACAGGACAACGACAAAATTCAACAAACACGATCAAACAGCTCAAGAAGGCTTAACATGGCGCTTGGCTTCTATTATCAGCCGACCGGCAAATCTTCAAGATCATACATTTCGGGCGCCAAGTAATTTGATGCCTTAATGCTATTTTTAATGCTTGATGACGCTTCAGTTTTGTGTGATATAACTATGATATTCTCTCCCAATACTTAATTTTATAAGCGTAATTAAATACTCTTCGAAATAAATCAAACTTGTGTTTTCATATATTTAAAACGAATATGTTACATTAGAGAAAGGAAGTAATATAAAATTATCTGTATATAAGCAGTTTTTAAACATTAATATAATATAATTTCAACTACTATCATTTTTCCCATTTGGCTCCATATATTTTTTCTCATATCAATTCATTCATACATTTAAAAGATAGTTCTTATATACCGTGTCAGTTATTACAAAAGATGCATCAAACTTGTTAAATTTTAATTACCTCTTTACTCTTTTTGCTAATATTGATAAAACTAACAGCCATAAGATATAATTAGTAATCAATCATTCATGTATAACAGATTTATAATTGTGTTTTAAATAGAACTTATTATCCTGGGTCTTAATTTTAAATAATAATTAACTTCGTAAAGTTCACATTGATATCCATCACCAATAGCCCTCGTGTTGTTTACTTACGTGCTTGATTGATTTATGAGAGATGTGGAGCGGTAAAGACTATTATCCCATCTTGTTGAATCTAAGTGCACGTTAATAAGTAAATCCAATCAAATCGAAGAGTTCACCAGTATTTATTTTAATCATTAATAAAAGTATTAAATCATTTTCAAGCGAAAATAAATTTATTCTAATGTCACTTTTGTATTTTCCGAACATTCTGTGTAACAGGAATTAAAATTACTTTAATATATTAATACTATAGGAAAACGCATTAATATTTTTTCGAATTAATTTTGATACCTGGGGGTAAGCACATCTCATTTGATATTGAAATTACCGACTACTTGGTCAAAGTGGAAAATATACTATATTTAAAACAATTTCTAGATTAGTAAAGATTTATATATATAATTTTACTTCACAAAATAAAAAGGGAAACAGAATCTACGAACATTAAATTACCTTACAAAGCCTTAGATTAATGATTATCAATTTAAAATTAAGCTTTTTTTTTAAAACATCACTTTAATTCTTATCCTTATTGTGTTTCAGCTGGATATGTCTTCTTTGACATTTTCAACCAAGCTACCGCTCAAAATCCTGTCTTACGTAGTCCTGATTTTGCAGCGAGTCAAAATGACGCGTTGTGCTTGAGCTATTGGTTCGCTCCATTTGGACGCGGCGAGGCGACTGCTCTAAGCATCTATCGTGTGGAATTGACCCCACCTGAAGGCGAGAAGGAACAGAGACTGCTGATATGGAAAATGGCAACCAAAAAGTTTGATACATCCCGTCCTGATTGGATGTATGGCCAAGTATCTGTGGCGACGCTCACAGCTTATAGGGTAATTTTTTACAAGCTCAATTCTTTCATTTCTGATGTTATTTGTAATAGAAATTAATAACACATTTCTTTCACTTCAATATAGCAAAAGATTAAGATATCTTATAGTAATCAATAGTATTAAAACCTACTTTTTAAGCATATCACTCTACAAAATTTCATAAAAGATTCTTGAGTTTATTGTGAATTTTGAAATTACTTGGTCATTATATCTATCAAAGATGAGAAATTACAACATAAGGAATAACTAGACAGTAACTAAACTTTTTTTTTTTCAAATATTTATGAAAACTTAGAGAAATTGTATTATTTTATTATTTCGTAATGATTTTAGCTTTAAAACAAAGAGTTTAAAGAACAAGGCTCGAATTATACGAAAAAAAAACTATTTAGTTTTTTAAAAGTTTGATTAACTTCTAATACTCTATTCCATCTTTTATTTATATATATACCTTGAAAATTTCCCAAGTTTCCATCGGAAGAAATTCAGTACTTTATGATTGAATAATATGAGGAAACTCCGCATTTAGCTATTGATAAAATTTTCATACGAAACTAAATGTGTATCTCATTCAAGTACACTTTCAAGATTAACTACCAACATTTAACGATAATGAATATTTTAAATATTTATCCTTTATTTTAGCTAAGAATGATCAATTGACACAAAATGAATGAAGAAAAAAGAAACAACTCATATAAATCAATTATCAACAAAGTTCTTCCCAATTATAACAAAACTGGATTGCTATTCCACTGTAACACTTAATTACAAAGTTTATCTAAATCTTTGAAGTAATTTAAAGCAAAATATGAGAGATAATAATTACAAAGTTCATTTTATGGAAATTATTTCCTCGTGTGACCTTAGAAATATCTCTCGAATTTAAAACATGCACATTTGAAATAATACATAAGTATTAGGTCAACAACCAGGAATTCAAATTGAAAGTTTCCAAATGTATATCTATATATATATATATATATATACAAAGCATGTTCCATCAGAACTGAGAGTAAAATCATAAAAAATTAAGAGATCTATTTTCAGAAAAAAATAAATCACTATTTATCAAAATACCTTCCCTCTGATGATATGCAAAGGTCCCATCATTCAACCCTTTTTCAAAAAAGTAGATAAGTTTTTATTTGGAAGCTGCTTCAAAGAACCCTACACTGCTGAAATAACATTTGAATCTGTATTAAATTTTCTGCCATGGAACTTTTTCCATGCACTGTTTCTGTACTGTTTTGCAGTCTTACTTTTTTAAGTTAGCAACGAAAGTGCTACTCAAAAAATCATCTAGTTTGTTTATTAGAACATTCATGTCGAGTTTAGACAACAATTTAAGCAAACGTCTCATTATATTCAACAGTCAATGAAATACTATTACGACGCTAATGCGAATTTCTCGTTTTCTTGGAGTGAATATTAGTCTATACTTGCTGCTTTTAGCGTGCATATATACACTTAAGTTCTTTTAATTTGACTGAAATAATCGTTTTTCACTTTCAAAAAAGAGCGAAAAGTAGTATACTTAGTCAAGAATAACGTTTAAAAATACAGTTTTTAATCGAACAAGTCAAGAACCCAACTGAGGCTGTAAAAACTGTAAAGTGCTGAAGATGTACTGTTCAATATATTATCAAACGTTCTGAAATTTCTAGTTTTATTTAAATTTCAAAAGAACAGGAAGAAAAAGGGTCATTACTCTCAGAGGGAATTGATGGTTAAGATGGGCTGCTTTTTTGAGAGATCGCAAACAATCATCATCTTAGCTGAATGTTGACTTATCGGTGACGACAAGAAAACAAATGGCGCTTGGAACTACTAGATTTACCTAAGCTAGAATCAAAAGTTTCAAAGTATAGGAAAAAGCTATGTCCCTCGAAAAAAAAAATAGATAGATACGATTTGAATGGGTTCTTAAAAATCAACTCTTACAGAACAGAAAAACATCATTTTTCTTATAGTCTGAAAAATCCAAATTTAAGGTATGTGTTAACTATCTTACATTAATTAAGAAAAGAGCACCTGAGAGTCAAAAATAAATAAAAAATTAAAAATATTAGAAAATAGCTTTACAAAGATAGTTAATTTTATTTTAATATTTTAAACGTCTAGCACACTTAGATTGACATATGTGAGGCGAAATGTAGGAGATGGATACCTTCAGGAATATATAGTATCTATTGTTAAGCACGGATAAAACAGAATTATGATTTGGGAATACATAGCGGCCAATGATTTTGGCAACAAGGCCATTTGAGAGGGGACAACGAACTCAAACCAGTACATAAATGTAATCGAAATGGCCTTGAATTCAACATTTTCTCAGAGATTTGGAGACACATGTATAGGTAGGATTAAATTCCAATTGGTTAATGCCGCATGCCATAAATCTACAACAACTATGAAGTTATTTAGAAATAATGGTGTAGATTTCCTTGAGGGGACACCACAGTTTCCAGATCTCAACCCCATAGAACACTTTCGGAGTGTTCTCAAACGCAAGGAAGAGGAGTTTCTAATTACTTCAAAGGAGACAGTAAAAATGGAATGAAATAACCTAAAACGAATGTTTAAGATAGTGAGCACTATACCACAAAGAATTAATGCAATAATTAAAGTTAAAACATGATCAACCAAATATTATTTTTTGTAAATGAAAAAAAAATGTCTCATCTAATTCCTGTACTTTAATATTTTCCCAACTCAACGGTGTTTTACTAACAAAAGATTTTTAAATGGTACCTAACACTTCTGCTCATGACTGTATTATATATATGTGTGTGTGTGCGTGTATGTGTGTGTGCATGCGTGTGCGCTTTCGTATTAAAGTAGTCGGATGTAATTAATTTTGATATTTTGTACTAAAATCAACGAAATAAATATTGCACTAATTGCAAAATAATTTAATTTGTTTTGCAGTATATACGAGTAAGGCATTCAAAAATTATAAAATTATATTTTTTGGGTTAAATACTCATTGATCCTGACAAAGACTCATTTTTATAGCAGCTTTCAAAACACATCACGTTTATTATAAATATGCGTACTCTGATTATATACATTTTTTAAAGGTTGAATTTGAAGGCGAAGCAACTGATGGAGGATTTGCTTTAGACGACGTTACTTTCTACGATGGAAACTGTCAAAGTAAGAATGATTTCAAATTTACATTAAAAATTTGTTTATAAATGTAATCAGTTTTTGATAACTGGAGCATCTAATTATTCATGTTTTGAAAATATCAATAGACTGGTGTTTACCTTTAATTATTTGGAACAAATGCGCACCATTTTTCCCTTTGAAGTGAGACAGTTTCTGACAAAAAAAAAAAAAAAAAGATTGAATCTACGTAAATTCGCTGTCAGTGAGATTAGCTATGCATTCCTTCATTTTGTATACTGGTCAAATATTAAGAGTTATTAAGATTTTTTTCTTGTATATGTGACTTCTTAGTAATTAGTTATTTTGTGCAATAAGGATCTCAGATAGGGCACGACAAATAAGATCTACCTTACAAGAGATTAAAAAGAAACAAAATGCCAGTGAAATACAATCATCCACTAAGGATTGGTTAATAAAACAATAAACTCAATTTGCTTTAATTGTTTTAAATATTATTTTATGAAATATTTTTATAACATTCAATTGAATTACATTGTCTAAAAATAGCATCCATGACCATAGGTTTATTTTTTCAAATTTACCAACTATTCTGTAATATAACCCAAATGTTCGTTTAGCAGAAAATTCATATCGATGTTGGAACTTATATCACTCAATTTATATTAATACAATAACTCGCGGTCCCTCAACCCAAGTTTAGTAACCACGTGTTAAAGGGTCAGATAATATTTCGAATTGTTGTGTCATCCTTTACGGGATACGAAAATATCTCATAGTTCTTCTGCTATCTTTTTAAGTCCGTCTTTTTAAAAATTGACCCGGATCAGAATGTAATTAGATTGAGAACATTTTATTACCTTTTCAAGACTATTAGTTATCTCAGATATTGAAAGGGAAAAAATTCCAAAAGCTAAATTCTTTACAAACTTAAACTTTTTCAAGTTCTCAAGCATTGTATCTTCTCAGAAATATGTTATATGAATCTCACTTCTAATGGATAAAGATAGTCACTTTATCACACCTACTACAAATTCTTTTAATATAAGTGGTCACTATTTGTTATATATATACGAATTATTACTTGTGGAAGATTACCTGAACTCTCGGGGGGAAAATGATATCGGAAGTAGAGTTGCTGTGTGAATCCTTTTAAATAATAACTGTTGCCAATTACGAAATAATCGAACATTACGAATTTTGTTATTTAACATTAAAGAATAAATTTGAGTAAATGAAGTAATTTCTTACTATATATATTATTACATATATCTAAATCTAATGTTCAAAAATCATAGTAGAAATTAAGTTGTAAAGTAATAATTTTTAATATTTTTTTCTTTTTTAATCTATATTATTATCTTTACAATATAATATTTAAATGAGTTCGAGTGCATTTAAGAATATTATTGGAAGCAAAACTGAATAAGGATATTTTAACCCGAATATATAGAATGTTAACATAAATATGAAGAAAATTTTCAGAAAAGAATACATTCCCCCACTCCCAGAAGCATGAAGCGAAAGTAAAAAATTAATTTTCAATTTTGTCTTTTTATTTGCAGTTTTAAATTAATATTTCTATCATATGTAATAATATTTTATCATACTTAAGGTTTCATCATTTTACCATAGACTTATTTGTGAAAAGCAATTTAATCTTTAAGACGAAATGAGATAAGAAATTTTGTAATCACTTGCGACTATACGCTTAAATTTTTTGTCAGTACTGTGAAATAGAAGTTTCCACCGAACTACTACACATCTGAGAGAGGAATTTCAATAGTATCCATGGAGAATTGAATTATTTTTTCATATTTGTTACAAAATAGAACTAATCCCAAAATGTTAAAATCCAATAATCTCTAAGAATGATAAAGAAATTTATTTCATTAATTATATTAACCTTAAAAACATTACATCTGTGACATTTTTTAAACATTGTAAACAGAAACTATACTTCCAGGGCAGAATGTTTAAGTTTATAATAGACTAATATGAAATAGTATTTAACCTTCCTTGTTTCAGATGAACCTGGGTTTGTAAGCTAATTTTGTCGTATTTTATTTATTTGCATCATTGAAAGTTTTTCTCCCAAAGTGTGAAAAACTCCTTAGAGTAGAGATTTTTGAGAATTTGTACACATTTTATGCTCATTATACTTTCGAAAATTATTGCACCATATACATTTTACGATGTTGCTATCATCTTCGGATGTTTTTTTTTTTTTCAGCACGACCTGAAAGAGCAGCGGTTGAACCACCTCCCTCTGAAAAATTCTAAGACAGCTTCGAATGATATAGGAAATTAGATTAAATCTCAATCTGGAACAAGTTGGAAGAAAAATCAGCTAAAGACTTTCTTTCTCTGCAGACAATAATACATATATTGAAATTTCGATATTGTACTTCATGACTAGTAATGCTTGAAAATTTTTGTGAATTAAATTAACAGCAACGTTATCATGATTATTCATGAGAATCCGTTGTCGCTTAAGTCTTTTTAAAAAGAAAATGCTTTTTAAATTATTTACTGCATTCTATTAATGTATATAGTAAATTATTTGCAATTTTTGTACGTCATATTCACATATATCTCTCTGTCCCAAACACATTTTTCTCCCTTCTGTATGATGTAATAGTGCAATAATATTTTGTAAAGAATTTTTACTTGTGTTTTTCATACTTGGAAATAAAAATTCTACTCGATTCTGAGAATGTTTACTTGCAATGTTAATACTAGAATACGAAACGATAAAACAAAATGAAAGTTAATACGAGTGTAAACATCGGTTTGAAAATAATACAAGTGGGCAAATCACGCTGACAATCAATACACATACAAGTATTTCTCTGAAAAAAAATTCACTTAAAAATATTACTTTGAAAATAACATAAACTTTAAAAAAAAATATCACTTTGAGTGGTTCTTGTTTCGCTTTTGTTTAGTAACGCATCAAAATTGCTCAGCACCTCAAGCCTTTTTTTTTTTTTTATCATATCCGTGTTTTAAATTACGATGCATCTATTAAATATGACGTGCTTTTCAGTCAACATTGATATCTAGAGAATATTTGCGATAGCTAAAATTCATTTCATTTCCATGTGATATCCGACAGTAGAAGAATTTATTTCAAAAACTTGCATGAATTTTCTTTTTTTAAAAAAAATTATGCTGTAAAAACATAAACTATTAGTGTTTTAAACTTAATAATTATAAGATAAATATATTTGTATATAATATATTAGAACAACATATAGCTCAAGATGTATATCTCCATGGGCACCAATTTAAATTCTGTCGAAATTATATCAACAAATACACAAGAATTAATTCTCTTTAAATCCTGATTTACTACAAACCTTTTATCAAAACATCCTGATGGGATATCCAATTTAATTAGAAACAATGGTTTCAAAATTTCAACTATAATAGAAAAAACTTTATCCATCCACATATTTTTGAGGCAATGTAGTTTTTGTTTTAATTACTTTCATGAAAAACTATTTACTTTACTTGTTGTATCAGTGCTGTAATTAATTATAATTTCGATTTTCTATAATGATTTTTTTCTGTTCATTAACTTTTGATTACCTATTATTCCAAAAAATCATCTGTCCATATGTTTTGAGACGTGCTATAAATGTTTTCTTTTTTTTTTTAAATACTTCTTTACCCAATAAGAAACACTTTTAAGTTTTTTAGTTTTAATTCATTATTAATTCATGCTTCTTCGTTTGTTTAAATTGGTGTTACTCTTATTTGTTTGTGAATGAAATAGTAATAACAAATTATTTTTCTGCCTCGACGATAAAATAAATTATTAATTTGTTATATGTATTTTGTTTACTTAATCTTTTTTTCTCTCTCTCTCCTCACATACTTAGTTAACTAACAACTCCCCCCCCCCAAAAAAAAAAAAAACCAATTTATTTTTCATTTTTTTTTTAAAAAAAAAATTATTTTTTTTTTTTTTTTTTTTTTGGCTACGTTAGGAAGAAAACACAGAATAAATAGAAGATATATATTAAGTATTTACAAAAATGGTAATGTAACTATAAAATTAATTATAATTTAATGAATCATAGTGTCATTTTTATGGAGGCTTGTATTCAGTACTAGATAATAATACTCAGGGGCCTAATTTTTTTAAAACTAAAAGTAATTTTAAAATCGTATAATTTAATTGCGATGTTAGTGTTAAGTTACATGTGAAGTGACGTGAGTTTTTGGTTCAAACGTCATTTTGAAATTTTAGCATAATATACGTGAAGAGAGACTGAAATTACGTAACATCAATATTAAGGTAAGCAAATATTAGCCATTCAAATTAATTTATGTAGAAAATAATAATAAAAAAAAGAACCTCTTAAGCTTATTATTAGAATGAGATTTTAGAATTATTTGTATTAAATCATTAACAGCTTCATAACAATAAAGTGAAAGAACTATCCCACATCACTATAAATCAAAGTAAATTTTCACCCTAATTTCCTATCCAACTAACATATTTTTTAAAAAATTTATACTCGTACCGTAAATATATATATATATATATATATATATATATTACGGTACGAGCGTTTTACACTTAATATACGCTAAAATGACTTTTTCTTGTAATTAATGAAATGCATTTATCAAAAGTAGATTTTGCATTTATCAAATTTCTTGCATTATTCAAAAGTAGACTTTCAGTATACATAAGTAATTATCTGTAATACACTCTAACTAATAAAGAATAATTTTTGGATATTAACATAATTACTGAATGATTTATTTTTCAATTTAATCCTCTCTTATCGATAAAGAAGAACAGCTTGAAAAAAATAAATATTGAATGATAGTTCTCTTAGAGTTTTATAGGAGAGAAGTTATATACGAATTAGTATAACATTAATATAACGCATTTTTTTAGTCGAATTCGAGAGTTGTGAATGAAAAATACGGTACGTTTATAGAAAAATATTAATTTTTCTGGTACGTTAAGATGAAACATTTTAAAGTCCGGCAGCTGATGTTTTCCATCCCGTGGAGGGGGAGGACAGTTGACCTTGGAGTGTCGCGTCGTTTCGAATCCTGATGCATTGGGTCCGAAGAAGAGTTGACTTGTCGCTTTTTGCTTCTCTCCTACCAAGTAGGCAAAAAGAAATGTCTGATTCGGGGCAGTTTTTAAGGTGTTTCAACTTCTGACGCCATTATTGAAGAAAGTCGCTACATACTCCCCTTCCAGTATCATCATGATGATACGAAACGAAACATTCTGAGTGATATTTGTAGAGAAGGTCACTTTTCTCGCCTTTACTTCAATTGATATACATCCCCTCCCTGTTGTATTCAGTTTTGCGAAGAACAGTTTCCATTTGACGTCATCAGCTGTCTCTTGTTTAGTGATGGGTCTCGTTGACACGTGCGCAGTAGCCGGAATATCACTGGTTGGGATTTATGTGCGGTTGTGTTATGAGACACACAGAGACAAGTGTTTTGCTTCGGGGGACATATGCAACCAGAAAAGTTCTAGATTATGCTGTTACCTAGTGTTGAAGTCCTGACTCACACCACTTCGGCGGGAGATGTTTTCTCCGAAACACCAAAGGTTTTTCTACCTTTTTCGGAGGGGGGGAGTTTACCTATGTGTGCAGGTGACTTTTAGAACATAGAACCAGTGGTTTCGAAGAAGAGTTGACTGATCGCTTTTTGCTGCGCCTGCATCAACTAGGCTAAAAGAGACTTCTCTCTTGGGCTAGTTATTAAGGCGGTTTAACTTCTGACATTGTTGTTGAAGAGAGCTGCCACAAAAGGAACAGTTATTTTAACATAACGTGAAACATTAGAAGTATATATATATATATATATATAAATATGTAGTGAATTTCGTAATATATTTTGAGTTATAGCATCAAATGTTAAGACAGTTTTGAAAAAGCAAACAACGACAATAAATATTACAAGTTACAAGTCATAAATATGATAAAGATTGTTATAAACTTTCAATAATTCGTCGAAACTTTCTGAGAAGCTTGGAAAACCTGTAGAATATTTAAAACCTCAATTTCTATTCTGCCTTTCAAATATTTTAGCAACATTCACGTTTAAAAATTGAGTTCTTTTAAAACTGTTAAAAATTGACTTAAAAATTTAGTCGTTAAATAAATTTTCTTGGTTTTCATTACATAAAATAATAACATCATTAATAAAAAAAAAATTTCACGGTTTATGATTTTTATTCAATAATAATAATCATAAAATTTAACTAATTTAATATATTTCGAAACATACGGACATATATTGCAAATGGCAAGAACAAAATAAATTTGGTAAAATTAATTGATCCTTGAGAATTGCATAATGATAATAATAATAATTATTATTATTACTATTGCCTCTAAGTTTTGTACCCTTTTCAAGTTTTTTTTTTTTTATCCTCAGGACTTCAGTAGCTTTTGAAGATGATTAATTAAATAAGTACTTATGAATTACAAAAACTTCCTTAATTGACATACAGTAAAAATTTATATACGAAAGTTATAATTCTAAATTGTCCATTAAAATAAAAACCAAACATTTCTTACTTCTTTCTTTGCGGCGTTAATTCGTTCTTATTTGGCTCTTGTGCCATATCTCAATTTAATACATTAAACAAAAGCTTCAAAACTCTAATTGAGGACACACGAGACTATACAAGCGAAATTATTTATTATCACTGCAGGATATCCACACACACACACACACACACACAAGGTCGCTCTCTCTAGAACTCAAACTTAACTCGCAGTCCTAATTTATGTTTTAAATCAGAAATCTACTTTTTACCAGTCCATACGTTACTAATTTCGCAACTTTCCACGACAGTAATGCTGTTAGTGGATCTCTCTTCAATCCACAAAACTAACAAAATAATTTCATTCTCAGTAACAATTCTCTGGCTCTATGTGCAAATCCTTATCCTCTATATCCTTTTCTTTTCTATTATATCATTATTATATTATTATTTCTAAATCACTCCATTTCCTTTCTATCTTCATCTAATTTACTTAATCACGTTTCATTTGGGTTTGGAAGAAATTGGAATTTTATGCGATTCAAATTGATCAAAATCCCCGAGGTTAATGAAGAGAAAATCGCGTTAAGCCCAGTTACACATCTTAATCATTAGATGGATGAAAATATTAAATTTTTATTTGTTTTTAAAACTCAGAAAAAGGAAAAGTGTAGCAATTAGATATCAAATTTTTCATACATGTTGTTGGAACGAAATATATTAGCAAGAAAACAGTTCAATCTCATGCGAGCAAAGAGGAACATGAGTGAGTGAAATTGTTATGGTATGAAAATAAGGTACTCCCTCTATAACCAGACACTTCACCTATCCGATCAGCCAGTAATCCGGAGTATTTACACAGGCAGACAAGTCATTGTATTTTCAGCTCCTTTTCGTGATTCGTTTATATTCTATAAATTATTTTTGTTATCGTCTTAGTTGTTTTTATTTCTGAAGTTTTTAAAGTAATTTCCGATTAGTATTGCAGTAACTTTTAATTTATTCGTTGTTAGAATTGGTGATCGCGGGTTTTTATTTAAAAAAGGGGGAAGGAGGAGCAGTAGGTTGCCGAGAGAAAAAATGGGGGGGGGGCATATGGGCTTTGGCCAGGAAAATGGATTTTTATAATTTAGAATTCCACTTGATAAAAAGTAAATAAAGCGCTATATCAATTTTTTTTCGCATATTTAAAACTGTTCAAGGATTGGTATAATTTCACCAAATAATTAAAAGTAAAAAAAGTAAAGATCATTTAAGAAAAATGATAAAGATATACCATGAAAATAAAATTCGCATTTTGGGGGGAAGCATTGCTTAGGGAGGCACCCTCCCCCCTTCTTCATCAACAAACACTGAACCAGGCGCACTCTTTCAGAGACAGCAAGGATTTTTGTATACTTTTCACAGGATTCGGCTTAGTTGAAATATTTTTTTCTCTTCGTAATGGAAAAAGAAATTTAATCATGAAGAGCGAAAAAAAATTCTTATATTTAAAATTTAGAATATACAGTACAGTAATAATAAAAAAAAACTATTCTGATATAATTCGATTTTGAAAAAAATCTTGCGGGGGTGCATATGTCCCTTTGCACTCTTCCTGAGTATGCCACTGAGGAGGAGGAATAACTGGAAATAAAAAAAAAACTCTTTTTGGAATAACATTATTTTGCTTCATTTTCCTTATTGTTTTGTTTCCTTTTTTATATATGTTTTTTCTTTTATAATTTTTTCCTACTTATTTGGCAATGACTTGTACTTTTGTCAACCTGTCAGTTTTGTTCTATTTTTATTTCATTATACAATACTCCCTCTGTGTTTACCTTTCCGCCCCTGAAAGTAACCCAGCATTTTTATATAGGCTATCCATTCATAAGAAGAAGAAAAAATTTATATGCCTTCTATTTCAATGGAATAATGTAAACTATCAATACAAAACAGTGAATTTTTTGTAGTTTTAGTTCTTTCTTGAGTTTGACTCCTTGCTGTTCTTTTTCATTATTTTTGTGATTTTCCTGCAATCCGGCGTTTTCGATAATTCAGTTCAATACCTTCCGGATTACCGAGAGAGTACTGTAACGACTAACTGAAATGAAATAATATCTTGCTGAAATATGAAATTATTGTCTGCGCTCCTTTATGATGGTAACTTCTTTAAATGTTACTAATTCGACAGTTCATATTGCCTTTAATGGTAGATTTGTAAAAAGGGTCAAAATGCTTATTTTAAAAGTTGAACGTATATATTATATTATTGAACGTGTATACAAGTTTGAATTAGAATATTTGTAGCAATGCTAACAAATATAAAAATCATAAGTTAGAAATAAATATATTATTTGAATTGAGACTAATTCCTTAAAAAATCTAAAGAAAAGTAATGATATGGTACAAATTGAACCCGTATTATCTAGAGAAAAATGTATCGGATCGAAATTACATTGGTGTAGCCCATACACACTCCAATGGTGGTAACACTGACTTTATTTAAATGGATGTATAGCTAAGTTTTCTTAAATATTTTAATTTTAAAATTACTTGTTATTGAGTTTTGCATTCTAAGGGTTACGAAACAATAATTTGGTACGTTTCCTTTAAAATCGAGTCCTGGTACAGTATTTCCTATACTGATCGGTGCTTCCGGTGTTGTTAATAATCCGGCATTTTTACACACGCAGACCAGCCTTACTGATGTTACTCGTATTTTATGCCTTCTAGTTCAATGGAATGGAATGGTTCGTTGTCAATAAAATCTGAGCTTTTTTTTTTTTTTTTTGTATAGTCTTAGTTACTTCTTATATTTGATGTTTTACTAGTTACTGTATTAACTTTTATGCCCTAATTCATAGTTTTTTCTGTATAAATGATTTATTATTAGTGATTTCCGGTGGAGCTCTGGTCCAATATCTGCCGAGAGGCTATTGTATTTGTATATTCTTTTCGACAGAATCCAAACAAGTTAATTTTATCAAAATTTAACATGTTTGAATAACATGTTTTTTACACTTTTAAAGCTTAATTAATGAAAACAATACTATTCGAGGAAAAATTTTGAGTGATGTGATTGGGATTGTTTATTAACATCAAGCTTAGAAGAAACACGAGAACAATTGGCGATGGAATCGTAATTTTAAGCATCGATCAAGTGCGCCGGGGACAACACTTGCACTAACATTTCCCTCTCCAAACTTCCACACCACTCCATGGGAGGACTTGGGGCATCGAGCAGATTTAATGTGCATCAGCCCCTCTACACAATGGGACTTTTGTGGCATCAGGGCGCGAACACACGACTCGCCGGTCACGAATCCGTGACCTTGACCACTAGGCTACTATGGCCATTGGAAAATTCTTGAAGTACATATTTATAAATATTTGATGATCTTACAAAAAAAAATATTGATAAAGGGTATACATTTTTTCGATAATATTTGGAACATTTTAGAATATTTACTATCTTTTGAAAAATACTATTTTTTGAAGGTTTGCTAAATATATAAAATTGCTGCATTGAGTATTTTAGTATTCTTTCAGTGTTTCTTAAATGTAAGTTGATTTCCCTTAAAATGTCTTCCAAAAAGTCACTTTTCTCTGATCTTACCTTCACAATTATTTCAGAAGGAGTCAATCAATTGATAATTATAATAAGGTGGTAATTTTTGAAAACTGAAAATCAGGACACAATTTTAAGGAAAAATTGAGATCATGTTCATCTTAATTAAAACTAATAAAAAATTTATTATACTAGTGATAGTACTTTTCATTTGATGTATGCATTAACTAAAGCTAAATAAAACGGAAATGAGATAAGGATAAAACATATGCAAATAAAGAGAATGTTACCGAATCAAGTTTAATACCACAATATCTCATTTACACTTTCTTAAAAGTTTTGTTTCTTTTAGTATTGTCTAGAAAGAATTGATTTTAGTTTAAGTTCATTTAGTTGGATATTTTTATAAAATTTTGTGCAAATAAAGTTCAAATAATGTTTGTTTAATTAGCATGTACTTTAAAGTCTCAACACGTAATTCAGTTTTATCCACATATTGATTATTAAATTAAAAACACTTTCGGTAGCTACATAAGCTCCTGTCAAACACTGTGACGCCTGCCCGATCCGGGCTGCCTCTTGTGCCATAGTTAGATTCAATTATTAAACACTAAGACACAATAATGAATCAAAGAGACACTAGAACAATATGTACGGAATTTATTAACTTCTAATTAATATAACAACAATTGTTTATGCTCTCCCGGGGAAGAATTCTATTAACCTAATTCAACCCACCAAAAGTAATCTAACAGACTCTTACCACTAATTCTTCCTCGACTGCAACTCAGACTCTAGATCAACTGTTGAAAACTGTAGTAACTAAATCTCTTGGATCACGCCACTTTTACTCTAATCATCCACTTCAACCTCTCTTTCCACCTCTTTCAACTCCTCCTTCAAGCTCTCTTTCCACTTCTCCTTCAGCCTCTCTATCGCGACTTTCAGTCGGAGTTTATATATTTCCTAACTGTCCCGTTTCACTTAATTTCTACCTGCTTTCTATCTGCATATTCATGTTTCATTTTTGGTTGGGCAAAGGTTGTTTAGCAAAAACTATCAATCTCAATTAAAAGTCCCCAAGGTTAGTGAAGAGAAACCGCGAATAGACCAATATCACAACACAGACAATATTCTACTAATTTACTTATATTCTTATAAGAACAGTCATTTTCTTTGAAGACTAGGTACTACATTCCATCTGTAAGATAACTGTACAGAATTTTGCCTGCAATGGATAATAATGATAGCGGTAACCAAGTGGTCATGGTCGCGAACTCGTGGCTCTGCGTTCTTTTCATCGAGTCGTGGGCTCGAGTCCTGAATCAATGACAGATCCGTCAAGCAGTGGGTCTGGATATACGTAGTGGATGGACTTTAAAACTATCTCAACTCTAACTCTTCCCACTGGCATAGTGTGGAAGTTTGGAGAGGTACATTGCAGTTCAGGTGTCGTCCTCGTCCCTTCACCGAGGCTCAAAATTACGATGTCCATTGAATAACCCTCGTGTTGCTTCAAAGTGCTATGCTAATAAACTAACAATCAATGGATTTTTTTTTTTATGTAGTGTAGCGCAAAGGTTGTTCCATCAAATATTCCGTCATCAACCAAATTGATTACTGAAAAATTCTAAAGATTACAATCACTGTAAACTTGAAAGTTGTCATAAGTAATTAATAAAATCCAATTAATTTTTTTTTGTATGTTGAATATGTTTTCCCCACTCATCTAGATGATGAAGACATGTCCCATAAAATTCATCTTTTTTTTTTTCCTTCGAAAATTGCTGGAATAATCATACCTTCTTTTTTCTTTTAACCTCCTTAAATTTTACCGTATTTGTAATAGTAAGAAAACATTCGCTTTTCTTTATGTTAATTTTATTTTTAGGTCGTCGTAGATATTGTTGGTTTCTATAACCGAAAGTTCCTGTTCTTCTATTTTCAAAATAAAATTGAGAAATAAAATTGAGAAATGTTCGACGACATGCCATACAAAAAATAGAACCAAGATTCCGTTTCTCAGTAATCAAAATTTTTGATAATTATGAAGAACACTTTTCATTTGACAAAAGATATGACTTTAAGACTGCACATATTTGTAGAACAAGTTCATAGATAGCTATAACGTTAAGCACTTTGTGGTGCTGTATATTCAAGAACAATAATCCACCGAGCCAAATAGGGAGAGCAATTCTTTGTTAAACACATTTATTTACAGTCTCTACGGGCCAATAACACACAAACAAATAATTACACTATTTACAAATTATATAAGGGCTTCCAAACTACCCATATTTTAACAAACTTTAGCGGTCAGGAGAAATTACATCAAAACCAAGAAATAATCCGCTTTACACTGACAAGATCCAAATGTACTCTGAAATATTATCCATGAACCCGTGCGCTCTCACTTACTCGAGACAAGGCACCTCCTGGCAGTATCCAAATAATTTATTTCCAACACTATAACCCAGATTTTTTTTTTTTTTTTATTTGACGTCTACGAATTCACATAGTTCTTTTAATTTATTAATTCGTACTGCGTATTTATAAAAGTATGATTAAAACTTCGTTATAAATGTTGGAGCAACAATTGATAGACAATTAGTTGTAGTCTGTACAGAATAATTCAAAATATGTTTGGCGCAACTAATGCCTTTCCCCTAAATATATTGTTAGTTTTATAAAGATGTTATTTTTTCTAGTCCTTGGCTTTACTTCAAAGTTGGTATGGATATTATCTGCGTAAAATCAAAATACTTTCTTATCCAAATTGTACTTTTTCAAATTCCTACAATATATTCCACAATTATGTCAGATGTTTTAAATCCTTTACATCTAATGTTCTTGCGTTGATGTCGGATTGGTATAGAAATATCTTATGGCTTTGGGGAACACAGTTTTATTTCCTAGTGGTTTGATGAGTCCTAATGAATGAAAACATAATGTGCATGATTTAAAAATCTCTTCCAATAGCTCATTCGCATATGGCACTTGTATTTTTGCACATTTATTGCTTCGTATTTTGTTATAGAGAAAGTAAATTTTCTCTATAACAAAATTTCGAATCTGGGCTTTGGTGTGAAAAAAAATACCGAATAGAATCTTTATAACGAAAAAAGCAAAATCCGCACCCCAATTTAAGGTGCGTCTAAAGATAATTTTACGCTAATGATTCGGGGGACTTAATGACCAGATTTTTAAGTCTCCGTACTTGCATAAATCAAAAGGTATAAATAAAAAACCCTTGTTGGAAAACAAATCCAAGAGCTTAGGTAACTAGAAATTTATTTAAAGATTTATTTATAAATTGTTTTATGTGAAACTTTGAATGTTATTTAAAGCAGCGAAATTTGAACTTCAAGGCGCTATTACCATTATATAATACTCTATGTCACCCGCAAGATTTGAGTCATGCCAAAGCCAAAAAAATGTTCTTGACGCCTATCACTATTTCTTTGCTTAACCCATTGGATTAAGGTATTATATTTGTACCTTAAAACTTAATACATAAGAAGGGCATTGCAGTGAATTTTAAACGTAACCGATTCGAAATCATTTAATGTAATGCAAACTTGGAAGCAGTTTTCAATTAAGCACTGCATCGACATCATATCTTCGTTGCTAAAGAATTAAAAGTAACAGCGTTAAATGTATGTTGGTAGAAGATATAGTCAACTTCAGATAAAATATAAAACATGCTTAAATCGTCAGAAAATCAAATGAGTTGAATAATAGAACTTGCCAAATTGATTGGAAGAGTATGGCTATTGTTTAATGTGTATGGCTATTGAGGTCGTTCAAGACTTTTTAGTGAAAAAAGAAGTTGATGAAGCAGATTTGAAGGAAATTGCATCCAAAGTTGAAATCAAATCTATTCTGAGGACAATAGCACTGGTGAAGGTTGTGAAGTTTATAATTTAACACTAAGAAACATTCAGGAAGGTCTAATCTTAGCTAAAAAACCTGAATAATTTTTCTTGAATGTAGACCTTTCCACTGAAAGAGATCGAAATTCAAAAGAGAGCTGCAAAATTGTCTGTTTCCATACTTTCTAAGAACCAGCATTCAAAACAAAATAACAGTTTTTTTTTTTTTTTTTTTTTTTTTTTAAAGGGATAGAAGGTGCAAAACATCTGAATGAAGAAAAAGGCTCTGAAAGTGAATGTGGTATCATTGAGTAAACGAAAAATGAAACGTCCTTGTTAGGTTATACTGAACTGAGGAGTGACGAGGAAGAAATTTATTAAGTTAAGGTCGCATGAAATGAAAATAATAATTTTGTTTCTTTTCTTTTTGTGTTTTTTAAATACATTGTATTTTTACATTTATATTTTTAACAAAAATTAAATTGGTTATTAGGAATTTTAAGAAAATGTTTGTTTCTTATTAAGTTTTCTGAACATAACCCTTTTTGCACTAGGTTTGGGTCTTATATAACAGGGTTTCACACAACACAGTAATTTCTATGAACCATCTACCGAGTTACTAGTATTTACTTTGTAACTGTAGCTTTTCATTAACTGTTTTCCTAATGTTTGTTTTCATTTCGCGAGCTCGGTACGTTGGATATGTGGTTAAAGAATTAACCTTTGTTGCTCTATATCGTATAAAATCAACCAGTGTGTGGTAAATGGGTTGATTGCCTCAATTCAATGAATTTTAATACTTAAAATTCAAATGTCGAATATAAACCCATCAAATGAACATCATATGCATGATGTACAAAGGGATGAGCTTGATTCACTTAGTGCCTCGGAGAATTTTGAAGTGCTGTGTTGTGATACTTCTCAAAATGTTAGTATGACTGAAAATAGTTGTTTTTCAGTTTCTGAAAATTCCGTTGGCCCAGATTGTTCTTCGAAAAGAACAAATTCTAATAATGTGGGAATAAGGCCTAAAACTTATATTCGTGAGCATGAGATTTTGAAAACACTTGATGTTGATGACTTGATACAGTCCCACATAGCAGCAGATGATGAGCTTAATTTCTATGATCAAGGCTATCGAGATTCGAATTCCATAAATTTTCACAATGGGGAAAAAGCTGCTGAAAAATTAAAATCGTTACAAATTCGGCCTGTTTCATCTACTTCTGATTACCCCACGAAATCTTCCGATGGAAATGCAAAAGACTCAAAGAAGTCGAACTCTTCTCCATTTCATTTCAGACAAATGCTAAGTAAGAAAAAAGAATGTGATTCTTACAGAATACAGAACTGTGATGAGGATATTGTTGAGAATCTTACAAAAAACTCTAGGCCTTTTGTTTTTAAGAAGCAAACTCCACCTGATTCAGATGACAACATTCAGCAAACACAAATGAAAACGAAACTAAAAACTATGTGGAATAACATGAAATACGGTAATAAGAATTTAACTTGCTTTTTTTTCTTCGTGTATGACCTAGATATGTCTGAATTTTTGTGTATAAAGAAATTTACAAATTTGGAGAAATTTGATATGAATTTGCTATTTACTTAAATCTTCATTTTTAAATATTATGTAGATGAAATGATGCAACATAACCTCTAAATCAGAGGTATTCAACCTTTTAAACCTTGGGGAATCCTTTGAGCTTACCATTTTCCTGAAGGAACCTCTTGATTAAAGAGAAGAAAAAATAAGAAATCAAAGCTTTATCCTACTCAAATTTACAAAATTATTAATGCAGTGGTAAGATAGCTAATGTTTTTTTTCTTCTCTTTTTCTGCGGGGGGGGGGTCTAAAATATATTCTACGAATAATAAAATAAAACGAATATTTTAAATCGCAACAACAACAACAAAAAACCCATTTTTTAATGACTTGGCTATGATTTTCTGTTGTTGACAAGTATTTTTACATGTGGAAATCTGCAACCAAATTCATCTTCAGCATGCAATCTGCTTCTGTATATTGTTTTTGTTGCAGCATACAAAGAATGATTTTTTTTTTGCATACATAGGTTGAAATATATGACATTAGATGTTTCAATGCCCTTTTGGCAATTTCGGGATATTCTTTTCTAATGTCAATCCAAAAAAAAAGAATGCATAATATAAACTTGACTAAATTTTAGTTTTATTTGAGTGTCAGTCGACATATCGATTTGTTATTCTCATTCATTAATTTGGAGGTGTCACAGTCTTGAGAAGGATTTTAGATCCAAGATAATTTTTTCTATTTGAACAGAGAAATATTCTAAAAATGATTTTTGCAGATCTGATAAATGTTGAACCTAACTAATTTTTATTGGGATTAGTGTTAGCATCTGCTAAAATATTATGCAAATTAGGAAAGCATTCAATATTATCTTTCAAAATGCAATCTACCCAAAATTTCAATTTTAAAAGGGTGGCTTCAATTTTTCTTTATATCTTGAGAAAAGTGGCCAAATAAGTGAGTAGTTCTTTACCTGAGCCAAAAAATGGAGACTAATCTGTGACCTAATGCGTCTCGATTTATAAATTTGAAGCACGATACTTTTACGAAATTTAAGATTTTATTTATCCATGACATATTTATTTTTAGAAACAAACTGCCTTTAAAGATTCAATCTTCTATAAAAATTAAAAAATTTCTGAAATTTTGGCACTTTGATTAAACAAATAGCAGAATCCCTGTCTAAGTTCCAGAGAACCCAAGGGTTCTGTTTAGTCCAGGTTGAAGACCTCTGCTTTAAATCAATGGTTGTTTCAAACAATTTTTGAACAACCTGCATTGTTAAATGAATTAATAGGCCCTATCTGCCTTTGCATGTATTTCATGTTAATTATATGTTAACCTATGATTAATATATATGTGTATTTTTTAAATTTCTAAAATTAATAAATGTCACTTTCAATAAGTTTATTATATACCTCTTTCCTTTGTTTTTATACTTTGTAAAGATTTATGAATGTCATATTTCAAATTAATTTCATTTGTTGATCAATTTAAGCTATCATTAAAGTAAGGTAGTATTACTTATGTATGTTCAGACATGTACAGTTCAACAGCAAAAAAGTTTTTAAAAGTGTATATAATTTTATGTATTTTTTTATTACGGGAAGAACTATATTTAGAGAGAACTGTAGTATTAGTTGATTTATTTGTATTAGTTCAATTATATCATTTGATCTTTTAAATTAGCTGTATTTTTTACTTAATAGTTAAGTATAATCAAAACTTAAAATTTTCTAAATTATGAAACATTTTTTCTAAATTGTTTGTTACATACATGATTTGGGCTACACCACCAAAATATTTATTATAAGCTTATAGTATGATATGCTTCATGCACTTGTAATAAATTTAATTACATCCACACAATCATCAAATTAGAGAATTTGTTGATTCTATTAAAATCCCCTAATTTAGAGTGCATATAATAAAAGTACTTTTATAAGTATATATTTTACAGTTGTAAAAATAAAAATTGGGTTCCTTTACTAACTTGCGCATATCACTTCACTGCTTAATTAAATTGATATCATTAGTAATAGCTCAATGTGAAAAAAATTATATGATAGTAAATTATCTGAGAGTTATATAATTAACTTTTAAAAGATGTTTTCTTGTCATAGAATCCAATGTTTTTTGCAGAATCAATTAAAAACAGTATAAATAGCTTAAGTTCCAAATTTCATTTAAATCTGATTTTTAGTTCTGGGGATATTTGGAAAAAATCATTAGGGGGGGTATCAGGTCCCCTTTGTAGCTGGCGATTTTTAAGTGTGTTACTGATTTCAATCTGGCAAATTAGTTTTTGGTAACCTTGATAACTTCACTTTTCAGAAACATCTAAGTAGGTCACATGCATTCTGTTGTTGATTGTTATTTATTGTAAGTGGCAAACTATTTTTAAAAAACAGCAGATGATATTTTAAAAATATGAGATTTGATACTTTTTGTTTTTTAACCTTTTTTCAAATAGTTTATTGTTTCTTGTAATAGTTGAGCACCTTCCATTATTTTGTTTAGTATGATTTATGTTGTGTTTATATATATATATATATATATATATATATATATATATGTATAATTTTTGACAAAAGGGTAAAAAGCATGTTTTATGGGATTATAACCTTTGTTGCTCTGTACCCATAAAACAAGTCAATCAAATAGATGTTTTACAATGGTTCATGGATAAAGATTTCATTTTTAAAATGGTTGAATGTTCGGTTTATCATGAATGAATGAATCCTTCGAAAACCATTGTAGAAAAAAGTAAGTTTTTTTTGGATAAATCATATTACTGTGTGTTGTATAAATTCCTTTAATTTATGATTTTTATGTTACGTAATTATAATATGTAATTAGAATTAATAATTATTGTAATTATTTATCATTAAACATTGTTATTTGTTCCATAAAATATCTGTTATTTTAACATTTCCATTTATTTTAAAATTTTCTATATTCTTCATCAGAATCAGTTTCTTTTTGGTTTACTGTTCATTTCTGATGCCTTTTTTTTTTTTTTTTTTTGGTGAATAGCGTTTTTTTTTTTATGTATAACTTCATTAATGACATATATTCTAACTCCCCATTTTTTACACCAAAACGCTAAGGAGCACTCAATACTTAATTTTAATCTTGAGAATGTTCTAGATTATTTCACTCAAATCCCTAATCTATGAAATGTTTAATATTTTAAAGTGTTTTTTTTTACTTAATAGCCTTTACTTAAAGTATTTTCCTTTTTTATAAAATAAAAATAATTTTTCAATCAATGCTGTCAGTTAAGAAAATAAAACAGATTGTTCATATTTTCCTCTTTTCAAACATTACATGATAAGTGTGGTTGGATAATTAAATTTTATGGACTAGTATGCTGCCACTTAATGCTTCCTATTTGGGATTGTCATTTCAACTGTGAATGTTTTCTGAATTATTGGAGGTAGTTGATTGAAATTTTGGATGTAGGGGTTTTATGACATGAGAAATTCAAATTCAGTAGAAACTTGATAACTTGAATTTCATCGGAAAGGCTTAAAATTTCGATTTAAATTGTTGTCAGCTTATTAAGTATTTTGAAATCTGAAGGATGTAATGACTACTCTTTTGACTTACAAAGGCACAATTTCTAATAATGTTTTTTGAATTGTAGAGTAATTGTGAAATAAAAAAAAATTCAACTTAAGTAAATTTATTATATTTAAGTAAATTATAATATAAAAATATCTTTGCAATGATTTGGCAAGCAATAACAATATCTTAGGAATGTTTTGCAGATAATCTGCAACCACTTGCTTGCAGATGATCTGCATTTAGCTGCTACATCTTTTTTCTTCATGCCACTTTTTACCACTTTAATAATGTCAGATTTTTCATCTACAGTTAAAAGTTTTCAATTTTTGTTTGGTACTTATGTTACAATAATGTTTGTTAGCGGACCAAATAAGTACGTACTGATCACACACTTCATTTAAGCAATGAGCCGAATTATAAACAAACGTAATGTTCACAAATGTATGTTATGTTTGTTGTTGCTATTCAATTATCTTTGTTACTTAGAAAATTTATTGAATAGAAATACATGTGTACAAAATAAAATAGAATAAAAGCATCGAATATTTTTGTGAATTATCTGACAAAGTTTGCGATTTTATATCTTTGAGTTTGGGGAATTCACAATGTGGCTTGATTACATTGTTCACTTCTACATACTGAGTCAGATTTTTTAACTTTGAGTTTCATAGCATTAATACGTATTACTAGTAGTACCTAATAGAAAAATAATATTTTGTTTTGGTTAAAAAGTCTAAATAATTTATATACAATGTATTTTTGGGTTCATTAGAAGGGAATGGCTATTTTCTTTGTTTTACTGAGGATTATGATTGAACAAAATTCGAGTTATCTGGTTTCCTCTGTAATTAAAAATTTTGGTATGTTGGTGTTCACTTTTTTCATAACTACATATAACTCGTACAATTTTATAGTATTTAATTTTTAATTGTGTTTTTTCCTTTTTTTTTTTTTTTTTTTAAATAAGAAAATTATCTATTGATTATAATCAGGACATATTTGAAAATTGTGCCCAAATGCAGTGTACACTCCAACTTCAATTATTATTATTTTTGCCAACTTAATATGAGTAGCATTGAGACCTAATATACAACTGACATGCACAAAATTTGTCTTGAAAAGCCTCATCGCCAAAAAATACATATTGTCCCCAATTCAGATATATACTGCATTCGATCTGAAACATTTTTGATAGAAAAGTCTATATGAATTAATGTATGAAACACTCATTTAATATGGGACCCATTTTTCTAATCCCTTGTAACTCAGAAACATCTGAGGATAATTTTTCAAAATTTGGGCTTATTTTGTGATGAGAAATCAATTATGTGAAAAAATTCAGCATTTGTTATGAAAAATTATTTTTTTCAAGTTAAATAACTGTTAATTTAATTCATCTCCATGGACATTATAATTAAGTTATCATTTAATCATTTTTCATTTTGTTTGTCACAGGAAAAAGGTACAATTTTTTAAAATATATTGCAAGAAAAAATGTTTCTCTCTTCTGATATCTATATAACATTCTATTGTCTTAGTAGTTTATTTATTTATTCATAGTAAGTATTATTATTTAATATATTTCCTTGGCATGAGACATCGCTAATTAAGTTTAGCTTCTTTCCTGTTGAAAAAAGATCGGATTCCTTGCTTTTTTGTCCTAATGTTAATATTTATTGGTAAGCATAAAAAAAAAATGTGGTGATTGACATAAACTTATTCATGAAAAGGGTGGAAATGGGACTTGTTTTTCCATCACAATGGGTTTTGGGAGAATTGCATTGGGAAACTAAAGAGAGAGAGAATGTTTTCTTTTTGTAATTTCCATTTCTGCAAACATTTATATGCTGACAATAAAAAAAAAATATTAATGGAGATATTATATTTTCTGACTACTGGAGTGAATATAAATCTTCTGATTTGCATGTGAGATATAAATAATATTTCTCACAAAATCAAATTATTTCATTTATCTTCTCTCTGGGTGTCATATCCATCTGTTGAGCTTTTGTGGAATTGGCATTTATTGTGCAAAGCAGAGCGAGCAACTTATACTTTTAGTTTTACATATTTTTTAGTAATTTAAGACATGATAAATATAGCTTTCTGTTATATTTGTTTTTATTTATTTAATGGTACTCTATTTTTTGGAGAGGTAGTTTTGGGGCCAATATCAACAGGAAATTTAACTAATGTTATGAACAGAATTTAAATGTAAACACACTAGGGAGACATGAAGAAAATTAAACTAAAATGTTTCAGAATATTGGCTATTATCAAACAAAAGTTGTTTGGAGAGAAAGAAATTCAATATTGCATGAAAATTGTATGGTATAGCTTTTATTGAATCATAAAATTTAATTACAAAAACATGGTATCGGTTTCACCACATTAATAAAAAAAAAGTGTTATAAAACCAAAACAAACTGTGTAATGAGATTTGATGTACATTCCATCAGTGGTGACTTATGATTCATTTCGTGTATTAATATACACTCACATACATTTTTATTAACTGATCCTTTTTTGTATTGCAAATCAATCAGTTAATAAAAATAACCATGAATTTATATTGCATTTATTACTTGTAACTGTTAAAGTTCTTGGCTCAGACTGTATTATAAAACCCATAAATGCACAAATTACTAAAATCATATAAATTGAGAAAAAATGATAAAAACCATAGAAATGTTTCTATCTTAAAAAATGAAAGAATGACTGTAAGAAAGTCTTGATATGTTTGACTGCATTCATTTTCAAATGATTCCTCATTTGAAGTTTCAAATGAGGAAGTTTTTGTCATTGTTCATTACTTTTTCTTGCTAAAAACTTACTTTTATTTAAATTAAATGTATTTTGTAAGTTTTTCAAAAAAAAAAAAAAAAATTAGTGATTTCTGAAGATTGTAATCCATTCTTCCTTTACTGGAAAAATAAGACATGTATATGAAATGAACAGTTTTAAGCCTTGTTTCCCTCCCCCTCCCATTTTAGAAAGGTTCATTTTTAAAATTTGGATTTTGGAGATTTTATAACTCAGTTAAAGTAAGCTGTATGTCTTGTATATTAATTGAAGTTTCAAGGTACTTTTAATGTTCATTTTTACAAAAACAATTCAGGATATTATAAAAGCAATTAAGAATGAAAAGTAACCTGAATTGAATTAATAAAAAAATAAGAGAATAAATTTTGGAAGAAAAAAAAAAAAAAAAAAGAATTGATTTAAATCTTATACTGTAATTTATAGTGAAGTGTTTATGACAAAATTTTAAAAATGTTTCTGAAAAACAAGGAATGTACTTGAAATACAGTCTTAATTGATGTATAAAATTTATTTAAATGTGCATAGTTCGAGAAAGAGAGAATAAGGTTGATAAATGTTTACTTTTGATCATTGTTGGATTGAAAGGAGATAATTTACTGAATGTGACTTTTTCCCAGGATAAACATGCTGTATCATATTTAATATCTGATAATTGCTTCTAGACAGTGGAACAGTATGCATTCAAAGAATATTTATTAATCTTCATTTGGATGCAATAAATATTCTTTTTATTTATATTATTCATTGTTAAAATAATTTAAAATGTCTGTTTCCTTTCTTACAAACCATCATGGGAATATATCTCGTTTTAATATTATAAGTTACCATTTTCATTGTAAAAAGTAAATAAAGGGAGAAGTCATCACGGTTTGCTTTGGGGGTACTGTATTTTTTTTTTCTTTCTTTTTTTGAAATTTTTTATGCTTACATTTCCTAGATGTGTCTATACTACAATTTACAAACTACTGGTTTATAGAAACTGTACGTCCAAATAGGATTTCACTGTCATTCTAGAGCATTGTTTCCCAACTGGTGGGGCCGGGTTACCCTAGCGATCCTTTTCTATTTTCGACCCTCCTTTTTGTCAACCAATTTGTCTTTTCTTCAATTTCTTCTCGTCTAGACCACAGTTAAATCTTGTTTGGTGCAGCATAGCCATATCTGGCTCTTGCGCCAATAAACTTTACATTCACTCACTCACCCAGCTGGTGGGTCACGATCCCCAAAGTTGTCGCCTGTTACTAATTTTAAAAAATAATATGTAAAAAAAATTTAAAAGTAGGTATTAAATGTTTGTAATGAAAATGGTGATTATTTAAAAGGGAAGCACTGCCAATTTCAACATGTAAGTAATTTATGATAAAGTAATTGATGCTGTTCACGCTCAAAAGCATTCCCCTGTTGATTGTGTAATTTCGCGTCCTGTTTCAACTGTACCATATTAAATGATCTCACGGGGTGTTTTTCCTCTTATATCCTCTCATTTTGGAGTAGGATCCTACTCGAGCACCACCTCCGACAGAAAATCTCTGGGTAAAATATGTTAGGTTGGCTTAGGCGAACTCTTTTTTTGAGTATTCTTTTTCGAATGGCCTTTGCGAGCAAACTCCTGTGTGTTCTGGAAAAGTTATTTAATATTCATACAATCAACTTATTAATTATCCAGCTGAGCTTCTCAACATATATTTCTAGAAAAAAATTAAGGCAAGGTACAGGCCATGTCCAAAAAATCAAGGCAAGAGCATGAAATATTATTTAAATTTATAAGTATTAGATTTCATTGATTTAATAATTGCAGTTTTTGGAATATTTTCGTATTGACGAATAGTTGGATCAATTAGATAGATTAAAACGGAAAGTTTTGAGAGTAACATTTTCTCTGATGTTGGAAAGAATTGATGAAAATTTAGTAAAGAAAGCAGGCAATAATGCAAATAACATGAATTAACAATAGAAAAGAAAAGTAGATAAAAAGAATCGGAAGAGGCTACTTATTCATTAATTGAAGTCTAGTCTTTAAAAGCGGATGTAGTTGCTTCTGAGGAATATCAAGAAAAATGTTTTGGAGTGATAAAACGAATTATTCCAGTGTTAGGAAAAGGAGATCAAACTCGCATTCAAAATATTAAAACAACGCAGGGTTAAATTGCTAAGCGCTCAAACCTCTGTAATGTGGAAGTATTACAGAGGTTTAGAAAAATATTAAGGAGACCTTAAAAAATTCACGGAGTTTTGGAACATTTACGAAAGCATTACAAATAAAAACGAAAGCCTTGTTATAGTAGAAAAATTTGCATACTTGAAAACACATCACTCGTTGGTGTCGTAAGTTATGCAGAATTCATAAGGATTGAGCCAAAAGAACTATTATGATTGTATAAAAACTTCAAAATAAATTATAATTAGTTAATTTCTGAATAAGTTATTGAATCGAGAACAAGCAAAAAGCTAAATAATATTAAATCTGTATGAAGGTTATGTGTTTAAATGGAATTTGCAGTTCGGAATTTGGAAGCACAAGGTGTTACAAAAATTTCGTTTGGTCAGTTATTAATACCTGCGTTGTGTGTGTGTTAAAATATCTATTCCGGAAGAGTTCGTTTTAGAATTTAATTGAAGGAAAAGACAGAAAGAGAAATGTGTTACAGATTTATTTAATTTCATTAAAAATAAAATAAACCTTCTTGAAGCATCTAATTTGTTAACACAAGAGAAAAAAATATCTTGCCTTCCGCGTTTTGAACATGAAAATTTGATAGTAAAAGTTTTACAAGAAGTGTACTAATTTTAATGCTGTTGATAATCATACATGTACCTTTAGTGATAAGTTTTACTACTCATTTTCTTGTGTTAAAAATAGGGTTACCAACTCTGCTTATAAGAAAGAGTATACATTAGCGCATTCACCATTTTATAAAAAAATATTTAGGTTATATTATAAAAGAACGACAAATAAAATGTTAAATATTTAACCAATACAATAAATTTCTTTGTAAAAAACACAATGTATTTGAAGAAACTAAAACAAAATTTTTAAATACAAATAAAATGTACATACAAAAGATTTATATTTTGCTCTTTATTTAAAACAAAATCTAGCTTCGCTTCTTATTTTGTTCAAAACATTTTTTTTTTTTTTTAGTATAACAGAATTCATTAAAAAAAATTATAGCTCATATTTTTAAATTTATACTGTACCAGAATTAATTTCTTCACTGTGGTAACAACCTGTTTCATTATCTGCTCATATTGATTTTATAATGCTAAAGATCCTCTCAACATTAGCATTATCAGCTGGAATTTTGAAGAACAACTTACAATTTTTTAAAAAATTCTGAGGGCTGGATGTAATTTCTTTCGGAAAAATATTTAACTCATTTTGAATCAGTCGAAAGAGTTGAAAATGCAGCTTTGTGTTTATTCGTTGATGAAAATAATTTAAATTTAGTGACTGATCAAATAATACAGAGTCATTAAAGTAGTGTCCTCTTTCGCTTAAATATACAATTATTGATTTCAATCCCAAAAAAGTTTCTTTTCCGCAAATATCCAATGAAAAATCTCAAATCCCCGTTCATAAATGTTAAACTTGTTTCATAACTGGATTTCTTGAATTATCTCCTTTACTCTTTATAATTTGCTTCACTTTTAATGGCAAAATGTTTTACTTCTTTCTTTTAGTTAAACTGGTTTTAATTGGATATAGAATTTTTGGTATTTTCGAGAGACAATTATTTTCTTTTTCCATGATTTTTATTTTACTGTGAATAACATACATCAGAGAAAGTATAAACCTTTAAACCATTTTTTTTAAAGTCATAATTAACATGGGGGATTTTCCATTGATAAAAAAATATGATCTAAGAGCTGGATATTTCTTCAGCATTCTATTAATGGTGGATAACCATCTTGGTTTTCAGTGAAATGGCAGCTTTTTTTTTTTTTTTTTCCCCGATTTCAACAAAATTACAAAATTCTTTCAATGCTCCGGTTCTTACTGTGTAAATCGAAAAATAATTAAGATTAAAGTTTCAATTTCTATGGCTGGGTCATTTAAGGCGTGTTTTACACTGACTTATTCAGTATATTTGCGGGGCATCCAATACCAATGATGATTTTTCCAATGTACTGTTAAAATTCTGGAATAAGTTTTTTTTCTTTCTGATTTATGCCGCCGAAGTTGGTGTTGCAGTTGCCTTCCCAAAACGCTATATATATATATATATATATATGTATATATATATATATATATATTCCCTCTCTTAATGCTGTTATTAGTACTCGTGATATAATTTCAATTTTATCATTCTCAAATAATACCATTTCTGTAAGTTTATGGGATATACCTAGATTTTTTATCGAAATACTGAATTAAAAGGGAAAAAAAGTTTAACTGCGCCAAAATCCCATCCATCATTACGCTTTCCATTAAATGCTACACTTAATAACGCTTCCAGAGACATCTGAAAAGAATTAGGTTCAAGAACATTGATAGAAATAAATAGCCTTCGTTTTGGTACTACCAGAATAAATTTTTGATGCTATTTAGAATTTGGCAATACGTGTTTATGTGATTTTGACAACAATCATATGATATGTAACTATTATAGTGTTTTGCCGTTAAAAAAGCATGGGTAGCTTCAGATGCCAATATTTGCTCTTCTAGTTTTGAATGTTATCTTAAAAAATGAATCTGTTTTTGTTGCTGTTTGTTTTTGTTTTTGAGCTGCCGATATGTTGTATTCTGATTTTATGTTTACATGCTGTAAGATGTTGTGATAGGTGATTACAAACTTACTTGTTTTTTGTATTTCACACTTTTTTTCTTTACTTCATGATAATGTTGCTTTTTTAATCTTCTTAACAGCGGTTAAAAATCAATCAAACTACGTTTATAAAATTTATAAATTTTCAAAATAGGGATTAAAAATTTTTAAAATGCAAATATGTTGAATCTTTCTCTTCCTATCATTAGCTAAATATTGTGTAACTATCAATTTATCTCAATATACCCTCAATTTAAACTAAATAATAAAAAAAATAGCTTTTTGAATTCTAATTTTCGACTTACGTATTTTCGATTGTTAAAATAAAGGGGGGAGGGGATCGCAAACATTATTAAAAATTCAGAAAAGGATCGCGAATGAAAAAAGGTTGGGAACTACTGTTCTAGAAGAATTGAAACCAAGCAAGATATTCGCAAGCTATTACAATATTATTGTACGTTTTAATAGTTGCAGCTTATCTTATATATAAATTCGAATGTTTGTATGTGTGTCAAATCCATGCCATTGATCGTATCGCTCCAAAATCTTTACAGTGCTTTGATGTGTGAAAGGAGCCAAACGAATATATTCATCAAAAAGATTTTCAAATTTATTTTTGGTGATATTTTTCAAAAACCCATCCTTTTTAATAATTTTTTAGTGTTTTGCAGCAGATACAATTTTTCTCCTAACTATTTCTGCTCAAAAGATGTGCTTCTTATAGAGTTTTTTAACTCTAATTCCTGCTGTCTTATTTATTTTCTTTTTAGGTTGGAGAGTTAAAAGAGAAGTTAATTTAAAGCTTGATTCTGCCACCTGGTTACTTGGTAGGTGTTATCATAATAAATTGACTGGTAGGTATTTTCAAATTATTTATTTAACACATGAACATAAGTGTAACTTGTGTTTTATATTCTGTTTTTCCTTGATTTTTCATTTTTTAAAAATGTTTCATATGAAATCAAATATGAAAGTCATAACCTCCTTATTTCTTTTCGGAGTTGAACCAGTTTCCAACTATTAATCCTTTTAATGTTCAAGAAAGCACTATAAATTCTGGATATCTTATATAGCTGGTTATTGAAAAATGGAACATAAGATCTTATTAACTTGCTTTTCTTTGTATATAAATGATAATACCACATGATACTGATTTTTTTTTTTTACCTAAATTGGAAGTTTCAGATATCTGTAATTTCCCTCCTTGTTGCAGTTCATTTTGTGTTTATAAATGTGCTGAAAATATAAACAATCGAATGAAATTGTGTAAAACATTTTGTAGATTGTAATTTCTTTTCTGCAGGTAATGTGTTGGAAAATCTTAAACACTGTTCGATTGGAAAATATGTTTAATATGCTTTTATAAGTAAAAAAAAATATTCTTTAACTGTAATTACCATGTTTAATTAGTAGTATTACAAATGTATCAAGATTAATAGTAATCCAAAGGTCGATAACAGGGCGAAAGCAGTTTCTTGCTATTATATTTAACTTCTATGCACCAATTATATACATAGAACTATTTACGAGTTATATTTACTTCTGTAATGGGCGTCCAAACAATCCTTACAATCATTATTCTTGCTTTTCGCGGTCAAAACTAAATTAGGATCTGAATATATTTCCCATGATCCCATGCTCTTTCAAACTGTTGTTGGTTGTTGTTTCAACAGTTCTCAGAATAGAGCCGAGCGCACATGTAACAGGTCAATTGAAAAGTCCCCGGCCTGACACATAGATGGCGCTACTAGAATTAAATCCATATGTTTTTTAGTTAGCCCTAACCCTCAAAAGATGCGTGTATAAATTTGACAGCTGTCGGATCATTAGTTTGTGAATTATAGCATTTTGAGTGAAGCAACTTTTGTTATCGTGAAAAAAATGGATAAAAAGGAATTTCGCGTGTTGATAAAATATTGCTTTTTGAAGGGAAAAAATACAGTTGAAGCAAAAACTTGGCTTAATGCCGAGTTTCCGGACACTGCTCCAGGAAAATCAACCATCAAGGATTGGTATGCTAAGTTTAGACGTGGTGAAATGAGCACCGAAGATGGTGGACGCCCAAAAGAGGTTGTTACCGACGAAAACATTAAAAAAATCCACAAAATGATTTTGAATGACCGTAAATTGAAATTGAATGAAATAGCAGACACTCTAAAGATATCAACTGAACGTGTACATCATATCATTCACGAATATTTGGGTATGAGAAAGCTCTGTGCAAAGTGGGTTCCGCGCAAGCTCACTTTTGACCAAAAACAACGACGAGTTGATGATTCGGAGCAGTGTTTGGAGATGATCAAGCGTAATAAACCCGAGTTTTTGCGCCGATATGTGACAATGGATGAAACATGGCTCCATCGTTTCACTCCGAAGTCCAATCGACAGTCATCCGAGTGGACTGCACACGATGAACCCGCTCCAAAGCGTGGGAAAACGCAACAGTCGGCTGGCAAGGTTATGGCGTCTGTATTTTGGGATGTGCATGGAATAATTTTCATTGACTTCCTTGAAAAAGGAAGGACCATCAACAGCGACTATTACATAGCGTTATTGGACCGTTTGAAGGACGAAATGCCCGAAAAACGACCGCATTTGAAGAAAAAGAAAGTGCTGCTTCACCAAGACAATGCACCGTGTCACAAGTCAGTGAAAACGATGGCAAAAATCCATGAATTGGGCTTCGAATTGCTTCCTCATCCACCGTATTCTCCAGATCTGGCCCCCAGCGACTATTTCCTGTTCTCAGATTTCAAAAGAATGCTCGCTGGGAAGAAAATTTCGTCGAATGAAGAGGTGATCGCCGAAACTGAAGCCTATTTTGAAGCAAAGGACAAATCGTACTACAAAAATGGTATCGAAAAGTTGGAGGGTCGCTATAATCAGTGTATCATCCTTGAAGGGAATTATGTTGAATAAAAAAAAACTAATTTTGCCAAAAAAATGTGTTTTACTATGGTAGGCCGGGGACTTTTCAATTGACCTGTTAATTAGCTGATGTATTGTTTGCTTCATACGTTGTAACATTACTAAGCAATGTTACAACTAAGCTAACTACTATTGCTATTGCTAACCGTAAGCTCGTTTTTTTTTTCTTTTATGGAATCCGAATCTTCAAATGCCTCATAAAAATAAAAAAACTTTTGAACACAACATTACACGTTTAAAATAATGATAATTGTAGGAAAGTAATTATCGATTGCCTTTATTGGAAACGTCAGTAGAATAGAAAAAGGAATGTCAGCTTTTAAGTCGGTGATGACGCTTTCACCACGGCATTAACTATAGTAGATGTGTTCGTTCTTCCACGTGGCTTTCCACAGAAAATTTACTTCGTGGCAGATTGAAAGTTTTTGAAGCAGTGTCAGTATAGATATGAATGCTCTTATCACCAACACGAAACTAGTTCCGCAAGTGTTGGATAGAACTGCAGCTGTCTGTCAAAATCCAGATATCTTGATAGGTGGTTGCAGCCTTAAGACCCTCTCCAATTGCAATTAGTTCCGATCTAAAAACAGAGCAGTGTTCAGGGTTTCTTAATTTATTGGTAAACCAGGTGGTAGGTGTTTTCACAAAGATACAACCACTTTTTAGGCTCTGCTCCTTTTGACTGCCATCAATGAATATTTTTGGTGTTTTCCAGGGAATACTGCTAAATGTTTCCTAAGCAGTTCGACTTAGGTAATCTAATATATCAAGTTTTTTGTTGATATAGGAGACAAGATCTGTATTAAAATGCACTCCAAGTAGTCCTTCCAAACGGTTGGTGCAAGATTTCAGCGAGTGAGCTTCAACATCGATTTCAAACCATTTGGCTAGTTAGTAAAAAGGGACTATTTCTCTTTTATTTTTGATTGCTTGTCCAATTTTAAAGAAAAGAGGTACGGTTAAGAGTACCATAACTGTAGAGTTTATTAAAATACTCGTAGTTTGTTAATATTGATTTGCGTCGTATATTTAGTGGCTGTTGGACACATTCGTATAGAGCTATTTCACGTGGGCAGCTATTAGCAGCAGCTATTGGCAGTAAGCCAGCAGTTAAGGGGGCTGCACTCTTTCGAGCTTAAGTAGGTTAGAGGGTGAAGCACAGAAATAAATCTCTGAGCCATATTCCAATATGGGCCTAGTGAGCGAGACACAGGTAGATCTAAGTGTAAATGCATCCGTCGTCCGCCTCCCATTCAGTACTTGAAATATATTTTAAGATATTAAAGTCTTTTCCTGCTTCTTGAAACCAGGTTTTCTATATGCTTATTGCTCAATAATTCCGGATCAAGGCAGAAGCCCAAGTATTTAGGGTGTTTTAAGAACTGTTGATAATGTCCCATCATAATAATATCAGGACGATAGTTGTATACTCTGTACGATTTATTGTGAAGAAACTCACAAAACTTGGCGTCATTAAGTATTACCCAGGAATAAGTTCTCTCCCAATCTTTGTCATATTTACAAGGCTCTCTCTTGTATTTAGATGCTGGCAGAATAGTTGAACAGTCGTAATCATTTAGGTTTTTTTCTGAAACATTCATTAATATTTATTTGATATTTTTGCACGTAAGAAAATGAAAATAGGGTTAGAGAGAGAGAGAAGCTTATAGGGCTCGTTCGATTTGAAAACAATTTAAAATGGGGAATCTCAAAAGGATATTCGAGTCAAATGATAAACAGAAAAATTAATTTGTTTTGTAAAAAAATACAAGAAAAATGTTTATTATCTTTAATGGCGAATAAGACTTAAATTAACGAATGATTCACTCAGGTAGTGAGTATCTGGCAACTCTATGAATGAGGAAGAAAAAGTGTAATAATTTGACTTGGTATTAAAAAAATTAGAGGAAGTTAATGACGTTATATATATATATATATATATATTAGAAATTTCTGAATAAAAAATTCTGGTGTTTTTTTCCCCCTAAATTGATAGCAATCAGTTTTCTTTAAAGCTATTAAATTCACTTAGTTAAGATATGTTGTTGAAATATTTAATATCCCCGGCGTATTTGAATCAAACTAATACACAGGAAAAAAATCTATGTATATTTCCCCTTTCCATTGTGTTATTCAATATCAAGTCTTTTATTGTGATTTCAAGAATGTTATTAAAAAGCCTTTTTTAGCTTGTTTTCTTTTCAGAATATTTGATGTATTTATTTGTAATGTTTGCAATTAAAAAAACTCTTAAGACACATATTTAACCTGATAAGACATACGAGGGCTATTCAGAAGGTAGCGTACGTTGTAGAATTAAAAATAAAAACAAATGAAACGAAACATTTTTTATTACTAACACTTGAAAGGCACATTGTTCAGCTATTTTTCAACATAATCTACGTATAAAGTAAGACTTATCATAACGGTACGCCAGCTTGTTAATTACATTGACATTGAATGCTGCCGCCCGAGACCTACCATACACGGACTTACGCTTGCATGCAATTCCTCATCATCGTCGAAGCTCTATGTTGCGAGCCAAGTCTTCATGTGGAAACTAGTGAATATCGCTCGCGGAGCAAGGTTCATTTTGTACGGTGGATTACAAAAATGCTTCCATCTGAGAGTTGTCGATTTCGATTTGCTGTGGGGAATGATGAGTGCGTTGTTATAAGTAAAAAAAACAACAACCCTTGGAATGCAACTTTCCTCGACGCTTGTTTTGCACAGCTCTTCTTTATTTCTTTAATGTTTCACAATATCTCTCTCTATTTATTGTTTCACCTCTTTCGGGATAATCCATCAGAAGCACATACTCCTTGTCCCAAAGAACAGTCGCCATGATCTTTCTTGATGAAAATGTTTGCAAACATTTTCGTGGTTCCTTGGGAAAACTCGTGTGACCACACTCCATAGACTGTTGTTTGTTTCAAGTAACAAACTTTGCCCTCATTTCATCTTCTGTTACGACACGATCGAGATGTGATTCATCATTTTCATTGTAGACTCGAGAAGTATCAAAGATACTGCTATGCGCTGTTTTTTGTAGTCTTCGGACAAGAGTTTCGGTACCCATTTGGCACAAAACTTGTGATATCCTTGATTTTGCATCACAACACGAAACAACAAAGTTCGTGAAATTTTAGGAAACCGTAGTGAGTACTCCGAAATTGTAAATTTTCGCGAATCTTTTCATTGATTTTCTCCATTAGTTAAACATTGACAATGCTCAACCGGCCACTTTGCGCTTTTTAATGAACATTAGTGTGACCATTTTTAAACTTGATACACTATTGTCTCACTCCGCCTTCACTCATTACGCCATTTCCACACACCCTACAACGTTTCCGATTAATTTCAATTGGTATCGTATTTTTTTTTCTTTTTTTGCCTACAAAATCCTAATCACTGATCACACTTCATCATTCGTGGGATTTTCTTTTTCAGCATACATTTCAAACATTCACAGAGAACAAAACGGTGGCAATACGCACCGCAAGCGAGCACAACCCTGTACTTTTAATGGTTCAGTAGATGCCAAGATGGGGGGCATTACCATCTCTCGCCGCGCAGCGGTTCTTATTAGTTTTCTTAATTTAAAATATATTGAATAAAACTGGAGATTTCGTCTATTCGTGTATTGGAGACTAAAAAAAACATGTAAATTCATAACATTAAAGTGGTTTTATTTTTGTATCAGATTGTTTTTAGTCTTTACCTTTAGATTGAATTGTGTGGCATTTGTGTTGTTTTCAAAATTTAAATTTGCTTATGTATTTTATGTATTAAATTTACAACATTGCATGATATTCAATTTCAAATTCTGTGTTTTAAATTGAAGTTGTTTGTTAATTGCTCATACAGATGGTACAATTTTGGAGGATGTTTTGAAACAGCTAAAACTGGATCTTCTTAGCAAGATATGGTTGACTTATCGAATAAATTTTCCCACAATTCCTGGAACAGATTTTATGTCAGATTCTGGTTGGGGTTGTATGCTTAGATGTGGTCAAATGATGATGGCTCAAGCATTAGTATGCCATTTTCTTCATCGAGGTACTGTTTGTGTTTCTCAGATTAATATTGACTTTTATACCGTAGTTCTTAGACATATAATTATTTTACTTCATTCATTCAAGGCTAAGGAATTATGTGGTTTTGTATAACACTCTATAGTTTTTTCAATATTTAATTTGAATTTCACTTAAGTCTCTTAAGACATATTTAATTTTTTGTAAAGTTCTCTTAAAGTCCACAAAGCACATTTTGTAAAGGAGATTTATTTTCAAAAAGATGTCTTTAATTTTAAAAGACCTTGATTACAATTTTTAACAATAATAATAATTTTTAACAATAAACAATAAAAGCTTACTTAGTATTAGATAAAAAAAAATTTGTATATTGCTTTCAGACCCCTTAGTTCTGAGAACAATAGAGTTGTGGAGTATCATTACAAAATTTATTAGGTTTACATATAAGGTGTCCCTTTTGTACCAACATGCTTACACATTCCTTTTCATTATTTGAAGTAATATATAAAAAATTTCAATTGCGAAAATTCTTTTATTTGTAACTAGAATTTGCAACATAATAACATTATCAGAAAATACTTTAATGGGGTGATGTATCTTGTTATCATTTGCAGAAACTTCTGAAAATTAATTTAATATTTTAGTCCATTGTGTGTGTATTCCTATCCCCTCCCTTTCTTTATACTAATTGTATTATTCAAAACAATAGAATATATTCAAAAGAGCTTCAAAATTCTTGAAATCTATAGTCTAATATACTTGAGATTCATCATAATTTGTCGTATACTAAGAAAGAATATTTGTTTCAGATTGGCGTGTTTCAGTAGATCAGCCACCAGAAAAGAAACTTATGTACAAAACGATTCTTCGTTGGTTTGGAGATTCTTTGTCTGATCATAGTCCATTTTCTTTGCATCATTTAGTTTTACTTGGTGAAAATTATGGAAGAAAAGCTGGTGATTGGTATGGACCAACACATGCTGCACAAGTTCTTAGGTAGGTTTTGATTGCTATTAAAATTAACTTAAATTACTGTAACTCAATTAATTTCCACGATATTTGCATGTATATAAATTCTTCTATTTTTATGAAATAGATTTGTATTTTAAACTTTCATATTCTGTTTGTTACAAGGCTTTGAAACTGTAGGCATTGTTATATCAGTTAATGTATAAAATTCTGTTCATTTTGTTCCATGTGCAATTCTAGTTTTGTACAAGTAGTTCAATGGTTGTTTTTTTTTTTTTTTTTGTCTGAGTGAGATTTTATTTATGAACTTCATTAGATTTTGAAGTTTTTTTTTTATTGTGTATGTGTAATATATTTGTATATTATTTAATATACTGTGTTTATATATTTATATATTATCAGGCTAAAAGTATATTTTTTTGGAATACTCAATAATAAATGAAATAAAATTTGTATGTAAACAAATGTGTTAAAGGAAAATTATCATTATTTTCATCAGGTCACCCTTGACTCTTATGAAAATAGTTGTTATTCATCATATTGAGTTTCCAAAAGTATGGCTTATTTGGATTATTTTATTCATCTGTTTTTGTTATAATGTGATGTAAGTTTTCTTTCATTGCTATTGCGTTTTGTAGGATTTCGTGCTTTAGAATAAATACTTAGATGCTATAGAAGATTTAGATCAAAAGATCATGTTGTCCACTATAAAAAAAAAGTATTCATTTCATGCAAATATTATGTAATTCAGGAAGATTTATGGTAAGGTGCATTATTTTGTTAAAATTTTGTCTTTTGTGTTTATATTATCAAACATAATAGAAAATGATGATGATGTAACCATATTATGTGTTCCGTGTGTAATCTATTTGTCTTTTTCACTTACATATATTTGGTCACACCATCAGCTCTGTATTGTAGCAATTACTTTCATATATTTGATACGAGGTAAATGCACACACCCTTCATTTCATGCTTTTTCCTACCTCTTCAATGAATAATGGGACTCTAAATATATTTAAAAAATGTTACAAATAATATCGTGGATTGTTTTACAAATATATAGGGTTTTATATAACATTTGAAATGCAAATTTTCTATTAAATGGCTGAAGATTATTTCAAAGTTTGGTTCATTAAATCATGCAATATTCAACAATTTATTTGCAATTAAGTTTTAATGCATTGAAATCCATTGGTAACAAAATATGTTATTGTTTTAAAACCCATGGCTTTTTTTTTCCCCTAAGCATCAGATGTTTCCAAATAAGATACATTGAGGCTTCTCCCCCTGATTATAGCAGAAATTTATTACTGTCATCTGAGGTCAGCAGTTGACTCCAACAATGTTCCTTCTTCTTCTTCTTTTTTTTTACCATTAACATTTTATTTTCAATTTTCTATCCCAACTTTTATTTCTAAATGTAAGGCCCCCCCCCCCCATTTATTATGAAGCCATTGCAATTCTTTTGTAAAATGTGAACTTTAAAAAGAAAATGTTAACAGTTTTATAGATTTATTGTTTAGACTTGCATGTCCTTATAAAAATTAAACTGCTATGTGTGCTCAATTTTGTATAATTTTTTTTTATACAGTACTGAATGATTTACAAGATTTCAATTATAAATATGGTTAAGATATTGTTACTAGAAATAGAGTTGATTTATTCCATTTGATAAAACAAGTCAAACATCAAACACACCTGTAAAATATCTGTATTGTATGATATTTGCACAGCAAATATTGATTGCTGTTTAAAAGTCTTCTAAAAGTGCTTTGGAGACAATAAACAATACAAAAAGTTTCAAGAATAAATTTCTATTGATGGGTGAAAATGTTAAGATGCACTATATTTCTGATCAAGGCTCTAGTAACATGTATAATTCGCATTTTTTTTTTTTTTTTCTAATCAAAAGCTTTAACATGTGTTAAAGTAAAGAAGGATAAAAAATCAAGGATAAATTCTTTAATTAATTATAATATCTCTAGTTAAATAATGTTATGCTTAAACAAAATAGTTTTTTTCAGTTATCTTTCTTAAATTTTCTTTTGCAGATCAACTAAATATGCTGAATTATTTAGAATATCAGTATTAATTTTGTTAATGAACTGCATTCTTCTCTAAACTTTTTGTGAAGTCCAAAATGTCATCTTTTATGTTTAAAAAATTCAAATTTGGAAGGCCACAAACACTTTTTAGTGGGAGTTCTATGAAATTCTGTGTTATCTCTTGGAAAAAATGAAGTTACTCTATGTTCTCCATATGACATGCACCTTTTTCTTAATGAAGAAACTTGAAATGTACATATACAATTATCTTATCTTTTGAAGTAATTAATGATAATTTTGAAGTATTTTACCAGACTTTTGAACAATGGTATACTGAATTGGCAAGCAATATGTCTAGGGGGAAATGCTTGAGGAAGTAAATTATTCTGATAACAGGGTGGATTATATTCAATGCAGATGTGCACAAGAATATTATTCTAGATTTTCGAGAAACTGAGAACACATTTGTGGTAGTATCCAAGCATTTCTGAGCAGAAAGAATTTTTGGAATTAGAAATCAGATGTTTTCTCTTTCTTTAGTCATTTGAAGCCTTGATTTTGAAATGAACATTGAAGGTTTTAAATAGTCACAATACAGTTGATCTAGTGTTTCTTTTAGTAGTAAATATGTGTCCTGCCAAATGAAACAAACAGTACTGGTTTCAATTGCAAAATCATTAAATTTGTAAAAGAAAACCTAAATCACGCTGAAGCAAGAATGCTTGGTGTTGGTGATTGCTCCATATGTGATTGGAAGAAAAATAATAATAATAAAATCAATGTACTGAATATAATTAGTATAATGAGTAAGGTGCAAAAACAGTTCTCATAAGAATAACAGTTCATGAAAAATCTCACTTCACCGTAGAGCTTTCCTGCTTAGCAAATGGTACAAAATTAAAAAACCCATGATTATTTTTACAAGGAAAATGATTCTGAAATGTAATTTGCCAAATTGTGTTTTATTCATGTTTACTAGATAGAATTTTTGGACAAAAACTATGTAGAATTGTGGATAAGAAACATTTGGCAGAAATGTCCTGGTGCCTTAAGGAATTCAGAATGTGTTTAGTTTGGGACTGTTCAGATCTCATCCAACAGATAATTTATAGAAATTGATGAAATAGTGAATCGCTGGTGTGGTAGTTATTCCAGGTGAATTAGTAACATTATTTCAGCCTGTGAATGTTTAAAGGTGAAAAAACATTTACAAATGGAGGCCAAATGCCTCATGTAAATCTAGAAATAGTGTGTGAGTGGATAATAAAAGCATAGATTGAACTTAAATCTGAGTATGTATTTCAATAGTCATTTAAAAATGTAACATATATAACAATCTAGATGCAATGGAAGATGATTGTTTATTTATAGATGAAAGTAACAGTGATGGTGAAAAATAAAGCAGAATTTAGTGATATGCCTTGAAGATATAGTGAAGGGCGAATATGATGAACTTTTCATGTTGTGTGATAATGAAAATGTTTAAGTTCTAAAGATACTTTATTTCTTGTAAATACCTCTCTCTCTCTCTCACACACACACACACAATATACATCATAAAAGATTGATTACTTGGCTTTTTTTTGATTTGGTAGTTTCCATATACATTTTAGTTGATTATTTGTTAGGAATCTCATCAGATCGCTGTGAATAAAATAATTATTTTTCTCAAATTACATTATATTGGTATTATAACTCAATTGCATTGTTAAAGATATAATTTTTGTCTGGTGCTTGATTTTATTCATGTGTCTTGGAGGTTTAAAAAAAGCATTTGTGATCATAGTGTTTAGACAGGTTGGTTTCTTTTAAAAGTCATTTAAGCAATTATACTGATAAAAAAAAACTGTGGAAACTGATAAAAAAACTGTGGAAAACTTTCTCTGACTTTTTGATACATTATTCTGTATTTCAGCATTCCTATTTATTGAGTTCTGAAATTTTTTTAAATAATGAGTAAAGGAGAAATAAGTTCAGTCAGGATTATTAAAACTTGAAAGCTGAAAATTTGTTAAAAGTCATCAAAAACTTTTTAAGAATAAAGATGCGGAATTGTTGATTGACAATGGGAAAAAAGAAATTGTGACCATCTAAAGACTGCTATGAATAAAAATTTTAATTGATACAATGTATGAAAATTTCACCTAAGGGTTTTTCATAGAACTAAATGCGTAAAATAGTAATGCATTTTCAGATAGGTATAGTACACAATAATTTTTAGGAGAAATTAGTTCCTTTTTTTTTTCTTTCAATTTAATGACAAATACTATTAAATAAATCTATTTTTTATAATGCCTAGTTTCTGAAAGCATTGTTTACATGAAGAAAATCTTTTAGAATTATGCATATTTATTTCTTTTTTTCAATTTTCTTAATACTTCTCTTCTAGAGATGCTCTTATTCAGGCTAAAAGAGATCATTCTGAACTTAGAAATGTGTGTATGTATGTGGCATTAGATGGTATAGGTAAGTTTTAGATAATCTTTAATCTCCTTTCTCCTCATTTTTACACAATTTTATCATAAATTAAAACATATCACCTGTTATGTATTAGCAACCTTATAAAATAATTTAAAACTTATTGTGTAATGTGATTTCAATGAGTTGTAAAAAATTTTAAGCAAATCATAATGCTTTTAATTTGCGCCAGGAAACTTATCTTGATTATTCACTAAAAAGTTTTGATTGTTCAATAAATAATTATTTTCTGTCAAAATACATTTATATATATAAATTACATGAACATTTCAGTATAGGATCAGTTAATTGTCAGTGATTGTCAATAAGTTAATATGATTGTTTTACAAATACTCAGTTTTCAGTGACAATGTAATCATTTCAGTCGTCTATATTCGCAGGATATTGTTGAAAGGTTTCCTTCTGTTTCCTGCCTGTAGATAATTGTTACATGAATGAGAAAGATGAATAACACTCTTAAGTTTTTTTTTTTTTTTTGCAAATTAAATGCAGTTAGGTTTTAAATTAAAATAGTTTAGAGTTCAAATAATTCAATAATTTAGATTCAAAGAAGATCTTGGAATTAAATTAAAAATATCATTTTTGAATATTTATTAATAAAATTAATAGAATAATTTGCATTGATGCACTTGTGAAAATCTTCTTGTAATTATTAATTTTTAGTATAGAACAACTTACCAAATTATTATTTCTTATTAAAAATTAAATATTATATTTATAAAAATAGAAATATATAAACAGCTACTCCAGAAAGGTATCTCATTAATATGAAATTTAAAGCAGGTTCTCTTGTCATTTATATTACTAATAATTTTACAATCTATAATTTTGAGTTGTATGTCAAAATATTGTTTCATTTATACTTTCATATTTACTGCTGATAAATCATAAAAGGAATCTAATAAAAAAGATTTCTCACTTATCCCTCCCCCCACAAGATTTGTATGTATCAGCAAAATTTTTGAAACATTCATATAGCTCCTGATATTTAGAAACATTTGTTTTATGAATATACCATTGATAAGACTGATATAATTTATTAGTTACAAGCATTTTCTATCTGTTGAATAAAGTTATTTGAAAATATTTAAATTTTAAACTTTTTACTTTTCTTTGTGTTTGTGTATAATATGTATATATATATTTCTTTTTTAGTATTTAAGCAAGATGTTATGGATCTATGTTTACAACCTTCCTTAAATAGACCACCTGCTATTTGTGAGTCAAAAGAAGTACTTCATATTCCAAACTCTTGCAATGCTGATTTCCCACTTTCACAGACACTTGAACAAAATTACTTAATGCCTTGTGAAAACCAAAATTTTGATTCAATTTCAAGTTATGATCAACAGGGTGTACCTGTTACTGAATATGATGATTCTGAAATGAATATCATTGATCCGTGTCCTTCATATTCTGAGTTTGGACCTCCAAGCTTTAGTACTGTTGAACCAAAATGGACAAGCTTAATTCTTTTTGTCTCTGTGAGATTAGGAAACGATAAAATTAATCCTTTTTACATACCATGCCTTAAGAGCCTCTTAGCATATGAACACTGTATTGGGATTATTGGTGGTCGTCCGAAACATGCATTGTATTTTATTGGTTGGCAAGGTAAGTATTTTCAGATCAATTATGATTTATAATAGATATGAAGAAAGCTAATATTTGTATTTTATTTTGTCTTTTTACTATGTTAATATCTTTAATACTTAATAGTAAATTTTTTTAAGTATTTAAGTACAGTTTTTTGAGCCATATATGAGATGTAATTATTGATATCTGTTAACGAAAGTCATGTACCTCATACACATTTAAAAAGCTTAATTTACTGATCTAGGATTGTATGTGTAAAAGCCATAGCTGTTACTATTAAGCTATTAAATTTATATATATATGTAAAAAAAAAAAAAAAGCTACGTTACAATTCTAAAGAATCACTTCCTCTATCTTAATAGTGATATTCAATCTTAATGGAAGAATTCTCAGTGTTTGCCTATTAAATATTTGTTGAGCAATGACTTACCCTGGACCAAGATTTGTAAGAAATACATGCATATTTGTGTATATATATGTTCCTATTTCTCTGCGGAAAGTCAGTTGTGTGTAGTTTTATTCTTGAAACATTTAGAGCATTACACACACAATTAAATAGGGACGGAGAATAATTTGATAGGTAACAAAATAGATTGCTTATATCATGAAGACTTTGGTGTTTTTATGGTTTACTGTTATAGTCGAGTTGCAAGTAAATTTCTGTTCATGGAATGTAAATAAGGTGACTTATTTTCTGCGGGAAGATTCCATTGAAATGTAATTGCTGGTGAATCGGAAATGAAGCAAAAACGTTTTTAAGTTTTAGGTTATGGTCTTTACAATCTAAAATGCTGGCCACTATAGTAACCTGGCTGGTAGAGTAATGGTAACTGAAAAGTAATGGATTAGGATTCCATCCCTCCTAAAACCTTTTCTATAGCAGAGCTGATGCATATTAAATATATTGAAGTTCAAAGTCCTAATCTTAGGATGGTGTAAAAATTGGGAAGGGGATGCTTATTTGAGTACCACTTTGTCTGTTGACTGTGGTTGAAAATTGTAAGGTTTGTTTTCAGTAACCCAAGAATTATTTCCAGTTTAATGTTAATAAATGATCTATCAATCAACCAAAGATCATTCTTCAATATCTTTATAATACATTGCAGTGTGAGATAATTTATGGATTATTTCCTGCTTTAAACATTTGTGCAGGCAGTTATATTTTAAAACAACACTAATAAAACGAGAAATTCATTGTTAAAGCATCACTTTGAAAGCTATATATTTTAATGACAACTCTTTTTAAAGCAGTCTTCCTACCTCACAATTTAATTATGAAAAATCTAATAAGCTGTGAAATTATTTAGATTAAAGAATTTTGTGTTATTCTGATCATTAGTGCATTTCAATTTTGTTGCATTATTGTTAAAATTTAGGTAGCTTTTAATTTTTTCATTTTCTAAAACTCTTAGATTTAGATTTTATTACAATATGTGTGATATGTATTATGTCAAACATTAACTTGATTCTGATTTACAATTATTATTATTTGGATTCAGAGTACTAGTATATTCTTGAATGTTTGTGGTGAAAGTGTTGAACTTTTATTGGGTTTGATAATTCATCATATTAAAAATGAATACATGAGATGTGCCTATTATTGAAGAAAGGATGAGCTAGCATACAGTAAGCTACAAATGTTACTTAAGAGAAATAATTTTAATTCTCTCAATCTCTCTGATAAATATTATACCATGCATTTTTTAAAAAAATATAGGGAGTATATTAACAATTATGCTGCTTCCACTCAAAAGAAAAGTGTGAGTACATGGGATAAAGAATATAAAAAAAACATACTCAAAATAAATCCTTTAGTAGTTACACTCATAAATTAAGCAATATTAATTTGAGATATAAAAAAATTTAGTGATCACAGGTGTAAGACATGCACTTTGTTAACCTCTTAAAGATGAACATTAGATATATGTATGCTAGCTACCGGGACAAACATGAGGTATAATTGATGCACAACATGTGATTTTAAGTTGGATCCTCAAAAAATTGTTCTTGGAAGAAAATGTTGTTAGAACTTACTCACCATTTAATTCACATTCAGAATTTTGTTCTATGATATTGTTGATATCATTAATTGGTAGAGCTATACTGTTTAAGAAATAAGATAGAAAATATTTTCTTTTATCAGCTATTAGATTTCAATTGCATGAATATTATAATGTTTTACACTTCTGATCTGAAGCTTTGCCAAAAATTAATACTGTGTTAATAATTTTATTAATTTGATATAGTTTAAAATTAGTTTTCAAAAGTTTTGTAATGTCATTGAGAAAGTTCATTCTTGGTATTTGTTAGGAATTGATTAGTCAGGGTGGGCTGCAAAGTTTATATTTTTATTCACACTTCATCTGGTAGCTAAGTGATTAAGGGTGAAGAAATTTAAGAGATACTGATAGAGAAAGTGCGATTTTAATCTGTGCAAAGTGGAGTGCTTTGAGAAGTGGCGTTGTCGCATAAAATTGGGAATTATATAGTGATGCATTCAAACTGGAGTGTACACTCAATAAGAGTAGATTTGTGAGAATTTAAGGAAAATTAAATTGTGTATGTATGGAACACACAAAGCTCCTCATTATTAACACATTTCTAGTTTGTAAAGTAATACAATATTAAGTCCATTTAATTACTTAATTTAGACACTAAGAATATAATTTTTCATTTTATCATACATTGTCATGAATTATTTTCCTCTCCAAAAATTTAAATACATTTTCATAATATAAAAAAAATTAATTTCTTTCTGTTGGTTTGTATTTTATTGTTTATGATCAGTAGAGTAAAAAATTTATATTATAGCTAAAGCCTGGCATTATAAATATTTGCTTCTATTTAAACTCCATCCACCAAGAAGTGTATTTTGTGAAACTTCCATGTGTTAAAATTAAGTAATGAGTGGAATGATGTTAATTTCAAATTTATTTTCTGCAAAACTTGATTTTACACACACACACACACACATATATATATATATATGATGAAACAAAAAATGTTTATTTAAATATATGGAACAAATTTTCAGTAGCCTCAGTATTAGAGTAAATTAGCTTGGACATGACACTAAAAATTATAATGGTATTAAAAATTCACTAAAATTGAGATTGGACACTTTAATTTCATAGCATTGAGAATGTCGAGCTTTTTGTTATTAAAATTGTACCTTTTACAAAGAAGATATTATAGTGAGAGAACTACTTTATTGGGTATTATAACATTGTTCATCTTGATGGACTTAATGTCAAGCACTTGGGTAGAAATGTCTTGCTGACCATAAAAACAAAAAGGTAGCACTTTTAAAATTTTAATGACGATGATTGTAGAATAGCAAGAGGTGCTAACATAAGAGCAAAAGTTTAGATGAAGATATTATTAAGTTTAAAAAATATTAAGCAAATAGTAATTTTGAAAAAGATTTAATTTTAAACATGTTAAATGTTTTCTGTTTTGACTTCATAAATAGAAATATATGTTCTTGAGGAAATAATAATATTGCATTTAACCAAGATTTTCGTATTATTAAAGATATCAATAAATTTATTGTTCATAAATGTATAAAAATAATTTTTTTTGATAAATTCATAAATTTTCCTTTGATTTTGATGTTTTAATATCAAAATCAAACGAAATTTTAATCTTGGTGCTGAGGAATGTACAATAAGATTTATGATTACATATTTTAATAAAATTAACATTCCTTATATATTTACACATATTTTTTTTTAAAAAAAATGTCTAAATATCCAGGTAAAATAATTGGTACAATTATATTTAATTACAATCACATTATGAATTTGCAGAACAGACAAATTTGTGATTGTAATGATTTTAAAGAATTTCTTAATGAATTTCACCTGCATGTTACAGTGCAGATTTGAGTACAAACACAATTTTGAAGAGATATTATAAATAAAGGTGTAGACTATAGATGAATGTTAAGAAATAGCATCTTAATTATTAAGTGTCTAATAGCTATGATCTGCAAAATTTCATTACAGAAACAGTTATCAAATATGGTTTTCCACTGAATGCTTTTGCTAAATTTAAATATTGTGCAATATACTTAAAGCATTTAAGAACCTAAATTGTTGAATGAATCTGATATTACTTTTAAAGATATTAAATGTTTAGTTAGGGATTTTTGCAAAAAGATAAAGAAATTTTTTTTGATTTATGCAAATAGAGTACCACGAAATTGTACTATTTGTAAATATTACTGCAATAAAATGCTTAGTGATTATTTTCAATATAATCATGCATTTCTTATAACAGAATTTTGTGAATGAGAAATTATTGTCTTTTATAAAATAACCTAGGAAATCATAATACAGGTCTTAAATTTCCTCATATATTTAAACTCTTGTTTCATAAAAAATCCTGTCAAATTTCGTACTGTTACAAATTGTTTTAAAACATAAACCATTAATTCTAAAAAAATGTTACATTCCATTTTATTGAAAGCCATTAATAACCTCAGTAGTACTGAAATTATCAGAAATAGTAAAGACATGAAATACTTGAAAAAGATTTTAAAAAAATTATTCCATATATAAATATAAATTTGAAGATCTCTACAATTCCATTGAGACTGGTAATGGGCTTTAATAGCTTCTACAAATGTTTAATAAATATACTTTAAATGGTGTTATAATATTTGAGAATTTTTTATGATATTTTCATTAGTCTTCTATTTCAAGAATTTTATGTTTCATTTAATGGAAAATGTTAAATACAGGTTGTAAGATTATACCCAAGGAGGATCTCTAGGTAATAGCTTAGCTCATTTTTAGTTGCATTTCTATGAACAAAACAATATCAATAGTACATTTTTTTCATTTATGTTGTATAGATTTAATCATTTTTGGTTAAAATAGGGTTTTTATACCTAGTTTTGCATTAATTCAAATAAGATACAGCAATATATATGATAAAATATATAACTTTAAATTATTGTGTCATTAAAGTCCTATTCTGGGACATTGCAGTCACTTACAAATTTGACAAAATTAACAACTTTAAGAATTTCTTGAATTATTCTTTAGAACATGGTTACCCTACAAATTATTTTGAAACAATTTTTACATGAAGAAAATTATGCCAGAAAGAGGGGGGGGTGTCTCTACACAGCATTACATATCTTTTGTATATAGATGGCTCTACCACTTCACTTTTTAACTAGGAGTTACATTTATCATGAACAATGTCATTTTTATAACAATTACATAATTATATGCTCGATCACTGATACGAAATTTGCTGCAAGACTTTCATATATATATATATATTACTATTTTCAAGAAAATGAGGTTGAAGAATTAAGAATTAAAAGTTTTTAGTCTTATTGCAAACCTATTTCATCCATGATTTTGTCCATCCTTTATTTTGGCTTGTAGGTTTAAGGGTATTCTTCATTATAATTTCCTGTTCATTAGTCGGTGTTTTCTTTTAATTAAATGTGGAAACCCATGTATTTATTTTGGACAGCAATGGAATAAGAGGGATCCATAAAACTTGTGTTTATTCACTTCCCCTTTCACTTCTAAGCCTGAATTTGCCATTTGTAATACAGTGATATTCATTTTGGATTTGATATTTTTTTTATATTCTTATCATATGAATTTATTATACCTTTATTCGTAATGACTTAGACTTTCAATTTATTAATTTAACTCTCATTATAACTTATATATCACTGAAAATGTATTTTCTCTTTTTCTTAGATGATAAATTAATTCATATGGATCCACATTCATGTCAGCCTGCAATTGATGTGGACAAGGAAGACTTTAATGAGAAGGTTTGTATGGTTGCTTATTGATAATTATCTTGATTAACTGTTTTAAGAATTAAATGAATCGGAGAAATCAATTCATATTCAAAATTTCTGAATAAAAAAATGTTGAGGGCTTAATATTTTTGTATATGAATCTTCAGTTTTTAATTCTTTACATTCTTAAAAATAAGGTATGAAGAAATTCTCTAAAGGGGCAAAATTAATTAATGAAAAAACTTCCAAATTCTTTTTGAGAATCTTAAAAGATAGATTGAATTATATTTTCTGCATATCTCTTGTGACTGTTCTCTACTAACAGAATAGGAGTTAAAAATACTTAATAGCTAATCCAACAAGGAATTCCTTTTTGTTTCGATTGTCTAAAGCTTTGGAAAGAGGAACAGAGAGAGCTAATTTTCTCCTAACCCAAAGAATGGGAGCTTGAATCACCCTGTCACCAGATCAACCAGCTTCTGCCATGGGGTGAACAATGATCTCTCAAAGTGGTGAAAACATCTCTCTACCAAAATGTATTCAATTTACACTTACATACATATTTAAAACAATTCCTGCTTCTGGCATACTTTCCTAAAATTTTATTTTCATAATTGCTGTAATACCCTTTTATTTCAAGAAAAATATAGGCTTTTGATTGCATAAATTGAATAAAACTTACAATATATGTTAAATGCATTTGTAAATTACCTATTTTTTACACTGAGAATGCAAAATTTATTTTAGTGTTTGCTTTCAGAAGAGAAATTATCTCACACATTTGATATTTAAATCTTTTCAAATATCCCGAGATTTTCAAAAAATCTTCAAAATGTTTTTCATTCTTAGAATTTATAAAAGCTTTTTTTTTTTTTTTTTTTTTTTTAAAAAAATTATATTTAATTTAAGTTTAATTTAATTAAATTGTTTCTTTGATTAAATTAAAAAGGAATATTAAATATATTTTGCATATTAACATTTGCACAACATAAGTTTAAAGTTTATTATAACATAAAATACTGACATTTTTTGTAAAAGTATACTGTTTATTTTTGCTGTTTGAATTAGAATTAGATTTGTTGTTTAGAATTATACTTCATTCAAGATTTTCAAAAACTTAATTTTTTATAGAAATTGTCATTTTATGTGTGATTATTGTTTACTTAGTATATATATGTGTAAACCTCATTATTTACGAAATATAATAACCTCTTTATAGTACAGAAACATATTAAATGTATTATTCATATAGGTATAGTATCGTATCTGTAGCATCTTCAAAACAACTTTAAGCATATTTGTTCATTAACTTATTTGTAAATGAAAACCTTTTTTTCCCTTCTCTTGTGGAGCAAATCATATAATTTTATGTCAGTGAGTTTCAACATTAATTATTCATCTCTTTGTCATGATGCAGATAAGTAAAAGTAGAATGATAGATGAAGAAAGAAGTATGAAATTGTGTTAAATCTAATATATGCTTGGATTTATACAGTTATAAAAAATTAGAGCAAAATATGAAACTTGTTTGTGAAAAAGCACCATAACTTACTACCTTAAAAAGTAGTTTGAATATACTTATTGACATCTGGATTTTTTTAAATTAAGTATGAAGGATAGTGATATGTCAAAAGTTTTGGCAATATAAAGTATTTCCAAAATTAAATTGTAATATTGTTTCATAAAACTTTTGCTCTTATTTTTAAGCAAAAAATTTATGTAAATGTATGATGAAATCAGCCGATTTTTATTTCAGGAAGTTAAGTGTTAGATTATTGTCAATATATTATTTTCCTTAATATTTGCAGTCATTTCATTCATCTTCTATACGAACAATGTCATTCAATGAAATGGATCCAAGTTGTGCAATCGGTTTTTATTTCAAAAAGAAAGACGAATTTGATCATTTTGTTGAAAAGTTTTCAGAAGTAAGTAATTGCTTATTAAAAAGGAATTTCTGAATTAGAGCAAATTGTATTATTGATTTTTTTTCATTCATGTTTCATTTTTCAAAAACTTTCCCTTCAAATAATAAATATTTATGATTAAGATAGTCAATTTGGATGATATGTTTTCAAAACAATTTTTGTATGATATTCTTTCTTTCACAGCCATTGTGGCATGATAAAAAAAAAAAAAAAAAAAAAAAAACTTGTAGTTTTTGTTGCAAATATTCTGGTAAGAATAACAGAGTGACTTATTTATTCTTTTTTAAGCCTTAAGATGTTTTGGGTCATTTAAGATAATTATAAGCTTGTTAATTTGAGCCTTCTAATCCACAGTTCATGTACAGATTTTGTTTGTATTGTTTTTCTTTTAACATACAATGGTGTGAAAGTTTCCTCATTAGGACCATCACTGTTTCAATATCTATTCAATTATCTGTTTTTTAATTGCAAGTCTTTAGATCACAATATCATGCATTCATCAATCAGCTCTCTTTGTATTATGTATTGTATAAAGAAGCATTTTACTGTGTTCAGTAGTACTGAATATTATTAGTTGTTAAAAAAAAATCCTCTTTATCTACTTTTTCAAAACAATTACTTTGTTGTATAAATTTATTACTTGCATTTAGTTTTATTGTGCATATGAACTTTGGCTCTGTGTTTGTATTTATTTCTTTTAAATATTTTAACATCTCTTGTTTTTATTGCTTACAGATCACTGCACCAATGAAAAGAAACTTGGATTACCCAGTATTTGCCCTGGCAGAAGGTAAACGAGTAGATGTTGAAGAACCAGATACACCTTGTGGCTATGCTAGATCGTCTGTGTCACGTAATAGTAGCAAAATTGATGAAGACGACTATATTTTATTGTGATTATTTTCACAATAACAACTGGCATTACCAGTTCTAATTTTGAATAATGAATTTTTTTCTTCTTTTTAAAAAGCAACGTTTATTTCTCTAAGCTTTATCATTAATTTATGTATTTATTTTGATTTAAGGGATTGCTATGCTCTTCATATTTTATTTAGGAGATTTTTATGAACTCTGAAAAATATTTGTTAATAGAACTTATTATATATCTAGTCGCTTTTTATTAGTGTTTAAAATGGTGGCTTAGTGGTAAATAGTCTGAGGAAATGAAATGTGGGAAAGTATTAACAGAAGAAAAAAAAAAGATAAATTTTTTAATGATTTATCAAGGATTTTTTCCTGCTGTGAAATGAACAGCATGCATCTAAGTCATATGAGACATACAAGAATTCCTGCTGTGTCACAATGGACAAAAAAATTTCTGAATTGGTTTGTTTTAAGGATGTTTTTTTTTTCTTTCAGAAATTAATAAATTTTAAGGAAACTCTCTCAGTCAGCTTTAAAGATTAAAAATGAATTACCTGTGCTACAGCATAGGTAGGTGTTTTTATTTATAAGCTTGATCAAAAAAAAAAAAATTTAATGATGTTTAGACTATCACTAAGCATCTACTTATTTTATAAGATAGTTCTGTGCCAAGATGTAAAATTCTATCTATTCTTATTTTGGTATTAAATATCAAGTACGTTTTTTAAAATCGTTATTTGTATGATATTTTATCTTTGATGTTTTTGTGTTTAAAGGTGTAGAAATTTTATTTGATATTTTTACCTTGAAAATCTTAAAAATATAAGATAATATTGAATTTTTTTAAAAGAAATCAATTTGAAAGGAGGTAACTTAATGCAAGACTGGAAGAGGAGTTATATTGGACAGAATTATTTTGATAATAACTTCTCTGTTATTGTGTAATGTAATATAATTGTACATTAAATTCTTAAATTTCAATTCTAATGATTTTTATGCCAATTTGTATATACTCTTAATTATTATTGTATTCAACATAAATAATTGATAATAATCTTATTAATCTTAATAATCTTATATTGTATTCAACATAAATAATTGAAAAAGTTATTAGAGAATCATCTTGTTCGAAGTGCATATTTCTGGATGTAAATTGTATATAATTTGACTTTTGGTATCTTTATATAACATATGATAATGATATTGTACATAGGGTAAAATTATATTATTCTTGCAATAGCATTTTATGTTTATATTATATAAATTAAAGCCATATGTCGAAATTTTTCGTCAGTCTAAATTATTGCATTCTTTTAATGTAATACTCTTCATCAGTCACTCATGTGCATATAATATTGCTGGAAATCTTGAAGAATAAAGTATCAGACTTAGAGAAAAAAAATTGCAGGGAATTTTAATTGTATATCGTACATTTTAAGTTTCTCCATTAATCAAAACTCTAATGTGTTATTTTTGTTATTATAAATAGCTGTACAGTATACATTAGGAAAATTCTGAAGTTGACTAGCTCTCTAAATTGATCAATTTTTGTCTTGACATTTAAATTACACATTCAATGAAAGACACCTTTGTTAACTACTTTGTTTATAGCATACAGTACTAACTTCAAGACTAATTCAACCTCTATAGATATATTAATTTAGATCTAAGTTTTTTTAAGTATGCAAAATTTTCCTCCCAATCATGTGTAATTATATTCACTGGTTAATTGAGGTCTTACATTCATGTATTAATCTTGAGTACTGAGCTTTACACCGCCATTGTAAAGGTCATGCTGAATTGTAGGTTTTATATGGTGTCCTATTTTTTTCATTTCTTAGAATGGTCAACTTTCATTTTTATTTTGGGTTTTAACATATCATCTTGTTTGGTCTAATCGTTTCATTATCTGCAATTGGGAAATTATTAAAGAAATAAAAATTTGAATATTTTTCATGGTTCCAAATGCCATTCAATTCTGAGACCAAATTTCGAAATTGCAATCTCACACCCAAAAGCTTTACATATTCAGGTAGGGCTCGTCGAGACGTTTTAGAATGCAAAATTTGAAGGAAATCCGAGCATAACAAGTCACTTTATTTCGAGAAAAAGTTCGAAAATTGGGTTTTTTTATGGAAAAAAAGGGCTTCACAGGGGTGGGGTACCGAAAGGGGTCCGAGACCCGGCTCCAAAAAATGGCACGCGGGTTCGATAGAGGACGGAGAGATGGACCGAAACACCGAATTTCGTACGGATCCCTGCATAACTTTTCCTCAAAATGGAAGAGGAGTGCTCGTAACAGTGGAAAAATTAAAAAAAATTTAATTGCTTCAAATTTGAAAAAAAAATAGAAAGAACCTCTTTTTAATTTAAAAACTGCCCGGAATTACTTTGCAGACACCTAATCGGATAATTATCTGCATTCAGGAAATTATTAAAATGGAAATTATTAAAAAAATAAAAATTGGAATTTTTTTCATGGTTCCAAATGGAATTCAATTCTGAGGCCAAATTTTCTAATTTGAATCTCACACCCAAAACCTTTACATATTCCGGTAGGGCTCGTCGAGTCGTTATACCCTGCAAAATTTGAAGGAAATCCGAGCATAACAAGTCACTTTATTTCGAGAAAAAGTTCGAAAATTTGGGTTTTTTATGGAAAAAAAGGGCTTCCCAGGGGTGGGGTACCGAAAGGGGTCCGAGACCCGGCTCAAAAAAACTGGCACGCGGGTTCGATAGGGGAAGGAGAGATGGACCGAAACACCGATTTTCGGACAAATCCGTGCATAACTTTTCCTCAAAACGGAACAGGAGTGTTCGAAAAAGTGAAAAAAAAAAAAAAAAAATAATTACTTCAAATTTGAAAAAAAAATAGAAAGAACCTATTTTTAATTTAAAACCTACATAAAGTGAATAAATTATAATTGTACTACAGTTGTCCATCAATGTACAACAATACATCTGCAGTTATTCAGAAAAGAAGAAAATTTTGTAATACATTGAACCATTATGTATTTTTACTTTCTTTGTTAAAGTACTGGGATTTCTTTTTTAATTATAATGAAAATTAATTTTTAAAAAAATATCACCTTAGTTTAATAGATGACTCTTCTGTTGTTATATTGGACAGCTGTTCAGTCGCGGGTTTGATCCTTGGCCACCAAAGACCCGCCGTGTAGCCGGGGCTGATGCACGTTAAATCTTTTGGGGTCCAAAGTCCTCCCGTTGGCATGGTGTGGATTTTAGGAGAGGGGAGTACCAGCTCAGGTGCCGTCCTCGTCACTTGATCGTGGTTCAAAATTACGAGGTCCGTCCCCAATAGCCCTAGTGTTGCTTCTAGTGCGACGTTAATAAAAACTAAACTATATTGGACAGCTCATTCGAATTCTTAAACTTTTCAAATTCCATGATTTCTGGACATGCAAGATGTGACTAATTTATTTGAGGAAAAAATTTATTTTTTCAATAAAATCAAACTAATTACAATGCTGGAGTGTAAGTTGAATTATTTTGGACACTTATTAACTTTTTGTTATAACATACATGTAAAGTTTAGTTCACATATAAACTGTGGGAATGTGTGGATTTAATTACACTTTTAATAGTCTTGCATTCAACTTCAGTGTTTCACTTGAAAAATTAAATTTTCAGAGATAAATTTTTAATTATTTTTATTGCATAAATGGTGTATAAATTTTTGTACTGGATGAAGTGAAGGAGTGATAGATAATTATCATTTTTTACATTTGTATATTTTTCATTGTTTTTTTATTTGTCTGATTAATGCATATATTGTAATCTACTTACTCAATTCATGTTGTGGGTTTCTAACCTTATATTTCAGTCATTACTGAAAAGTGTTTCCTAGATGTATTTATCAAAGTTACATATTTTAAAATTCTAAGTAAATGTAAATCTGTTGTCATGCAGATTATTGTACATAAAATAATAAATATATTTTTTTAAAGTTTAATTTATTACAAAGCTTTTTATTGTGTATTTATGCCTTAGAGTGTATGAAACATTTGTTTAACTGTATGTTTATTGTTGCAGGGTTGAAAATCCTATTTTAAGCAAAAATGTTATGTAGTTTTATATATTTAAAGATACATAAAAACTGTGATACTGAATTTGTGCTGTTTTAATGATTTTCTGAGAATAAAATATTTATATATTGAAATTGTTTGAAAACTTTTTCCCCCTTATTTGTACATTGATCAAAATAATTGGAAAGTATTTTAGTTTTGGATAATAAAAAGCAAATTTCTTAAACAAAGAGAAAAAAGCTTTTTGTTTCCAGTTTCACATAATCCAAAAAGTTTAGACCAAGTCCATCAGGTCACCCACTCTCGAAAAATCCAGCACCATTAAAGAGTCTTCAAATAAATAAAATTTATCCATTCCCTTAGAAGCCAAAATATAATCTGATGTGGCCTGCTTTGATGTACTTTGCAACAAATGGTGAAAACTTCACTGATATGATAACCATGGTGTAGGAAGAAAAAGTTTTAAGCAGTTAAACTTTTAAACAAAGTTTACTTGAAAATTTATCTTTGAATATTTCATGTAATACTAAAATATACAACAAACAAACATGTCACCCCTTTTAAGTACTTGATCGAATGTATGATTTTTCTTGACAAAAATCAATATTTCACTTTTTTTTTTCCTGGGCTTTCTACTTGTCGATAAAAGAACTTACATTTCCTTGTGTATTTTGAGAATTTTCTCAAAATGTCCCAATATTCTTTGATGCTGATTCATTTGTAAAGAATAAGTTGCTTTCTCTTTCAATAAAGAAAAAATATTTCTATGTTGAAGTATTTGGTAACTATGTGTTTTGATATAATATTTTTTTCAAAATCGTTAGAAACAATTCACATTCCAATTTCAGAACATATTACTTTTAAAAAACTATTTAGCTTTCAGCAGGCGGAACTACATTTCATAATCTGTACTTCACATTATAAGATAATTCTTAGGTATCAACATCATGTCACAAAGTATATTGCTCATATGTTTAGGTAAATTATATTTTTCGCTCCCCATTTATCGATAGACCATTCGTTCTAGTTTGTTCGTTCTTTAGCAGAATTAATCACTAATCAATCATTGATAAACACACTTCTTTTTTAAAGCTTAGGAAAAAAAGAGTTCTTATTCAACAGCTAACTGTTAGTTCCGAATTTTCGTATCAGATCTTGTTCCTCAGATTTTCTTATACTTGCAGTGATTTCATGTGGAAAACCTTAATAAATCTAGTCTTTTAATCCATCAATAGTGGTGTCTTTTTAAGACATTTTTGATGATGTATGTCTCCTTTTTGATATTCGTGCAATAATTTTGAATAATCCATTATGAAAATCTTGTATAAGAGTTTTTATTGATGTAAGAGTGAATGAATGTTTGGACTATCCATAGATTGAAATACAGTTAATGGAATTTTGACTTAATATCGAATAGAAACGTGGATTAGATTCCAGAGTAGAAAATTAAATTGTATTTTCAAATATGTGGTATGAAGAAACAGTAAAAATAAATTAAATCATGTTACTACATTCAATGTTTTGACCCCCTTGGGATTGCACAAAATTTAATTCTGGAAATAAAATGTTTTTTCTTTAACTTATTTTTAATGTTATTAGAACTGAAAGACAAAACAATTTGAGCTTCTATACTTCATTAGAAGATGAACTAAGTGAATCTAAAAGAGTAATTTGATTGAAAATAGATATATATATTTAATTCTCCATTTATTTTCGTGTAAAAAGACATGGATTTGATCTTCCCATTTAGTGCAAAATGAATAGAATAGAATAAAAATCAGATTAAAGCATGTTGCCTTTATTAAGAACGCAAGAAATCGGAAAGTATTTTAGACCAGCACAACGTGCTGCAGCTTCTATTTTTCTTGTCGGATAGGCCTCGTGTTGCTTCTAGCGCAACGTTAATAAAAACTAAACTAAGGGGAAAAAACTACTATCTTGTCCGCGATTTTTGGACATTCCCATAGTTAAATTCAAAACTTGAAGCTCACTAAATTACCAATGACCCATTAATGAAGTCAGAAATCACCTGAATGGTAAAAATAGGATTATCAGTTGATAGCTAAATACACAATACAAAAGTATACAAGGATGTTAAAACGTTTGATTGCAAGATCTAAAACTTGAATGGGAATGTAATATCAAAAACAATGATGAAATAGCAAATACGGGCAATAATTGTTGGTCAAAATTCTGAAGAAACTTACAGGTAGATAGGTCGTTAAAAATATTAATGTCATGGCTCTAAAATACATATAGAACAGTGCAGCTGCTTTTATCCGAGCACCTGTCATTTTATTCGTACAATAACTTATTACTGAACAGTTCTAGTCCATTTTATGTACTTTTGGGAGCCAATTAGAGTATAGAACGCGGTTATAAAAAAAAGTTGTAATATCTTGTACGTTTGAACAGAATCTCAACCAAAATGTTCGAGGTTTTTAAAAAGTATATGTGGAGTAAGTTTATATAATTATTGCATGATTCTTTTAAAAGTGTATTGAATTTATAAATGATAAAATATACTACGGATGATTAAGAAATTTCCACTAAATGTTTAAATGCCTTTGACGATTATTTTAGAATAACTATTCAAGAATTTGATGATGTTCGCCAGTTTCAAGGTCAGGAAATCGATTCATATATTGAAGAAACCTTTAAAATATTTAAATAAGAAAATAGTTTAAAGAGGAATACTATTAAGTCATTATACTTGTCACCAGTTTACATTCGAGAGGATTCCGGCGTTTATTTTTTTATTGTTATTATTGTCATGTTTAACTGTAAACAAGCCATTTTTATCAGTATAGTTTAAATATAAAATAGCAGAGCACTGTTTGACATTTTTGAGTAGTTTTACTGAATCAAATATAGAGAAAACTACGTACTTTATTTTCTTTCATTTATTAGAATATTGTAAGGAGTACATTCGCCTGATAAAATAAGTCGTTGTGATGTTCATTTTGTTTGCTAAACTGACTCTTCAATGTCTTTTAGGCAGTTGAATTTTTATCATTCTACCACCCGGAGGACTAGAGCTCACCGTTTAGGACTTTGCGGTTTCATCAACTTGTTGGGTGTATATTGTAGAATGTTTACATATGCCTTAAAATGAAAAACAATTTCCTGCGAGAGTGTTTGCATTTATTTCCATTCTTAATAATGCTGTAATAATATTTTTAACCACTTCTCGAAGGTAAGTACTTGAAAAGTAAGCTTACTAAGAAAAATATTTCTGCTACCTAGCCTCTTTGCCTACTGAACGATACCCTCTTAAATATATATTCATCGGGGTGGCAGCGGTAGCCTAGTAGTGATGGTTTCGGACTTGTGGCGGGCAGTTTTCGTTCAGTCTTCGATTCGAGCCTTGCCCACTAAAGACCCGCCATGTAGCCAGGGTTGTTGAACGCTAAATCTATCGAGGCCTTAAGTCCTCCCTTTGGCGTGGTATGGAAGTTAGGAGAGAGTAGTGCCAGCTCACACACACACATAAGGTCATCCTTGTCATTTGACCGAGGTTCAAAATTATTAGGTCCGTTGCCAATAGCCCTCGTATTGCTTCTGGTGCGACGTTAATAAAACCAAATATATTCATCTGTCAATATTTATATATTTTATCGTGAATTTAGCTTATCTTTCCCCCCCCCCCCTCAGCCACATGCAAACATAATACCAGTTAATATGTAAATATTTTAGCTTTAAATAGAGGTAATTCTTTAAAAATTATATATATATAAAACAACAAGAAGAGTTAAATTATTATTTGTGTATATGTATTATAAAAAAAATTTAATGTTCAGATAACTTATTAAATATCAAGATAGTATGACAAATTGCTTGCAATAATAACACAGCTTTCATACTAATATTAATATCCGGCTGTTCGGTGCAATATAATTTACAGATAAACGCATATAATAAATGTGTAAAATGTATCATTGTTGTAAAATTATTTTAAAAATAAATAAGATTTTTTTTAACATATGATTTAAAAATCTCATAATTAGTTACCTGTTCATTATCACTTATAATTTTTCCTTAATTTAAAAAAGAACTAAAAAAAAAAACCTGTAAAGTCCTTATTCTTTTGAAAGCAATAATGTAACGATAGGTTATACACATAAGTTTTATCCGAAACGAATCTTCCAATTTTGAACTTCAGTCAAGAGACGAGAATTGATTAGAATTCTTAGCACCGAATCCTGATGGAACACAATGGGGAAATGTTATCACTTTATTAAATAAATTAATTTAAAATTCTAACTGTGGAGAAAATATATGAAATAAAAGGATGATTTTTATATACAGAAAAAAAATGTAACATTTGTGGCTAGGAATAATCTCCATTTCAGTCAATTAAAACGAGTGATTTAAAATGTTACTACGTAAAACAAGTAGAGGTAGAGGCAGAACATACAGTTAAGATGAGTATCGCAATCAGTGACCATATATAATGATTAAAACACAAAGGGGGATCTTCTCCCAGAGAGATATACTAATATTTATATATGTATCTCGT
>BMAW01109905.1:1014823-1032147 GCA_019974015.1 Nephila pilipes | reverse complement strand
CTCGTATGCCCAATTCTTAAATGCTTTTAGCAGGATAGTGATTACCAGCAGGAAAAAGTGGGTTTAACGTGATTAGATGTATTATTAATCTCAAGATTCCTTTGATCTTGTCAAAGATTTTGGATCGCTGCTGTATTGTACTTTAAGATAGTTCTATATGGAACATTAAAAGAAATATCTCTAGATGCAGGTTCAACAGCACTACCGATTATTTCCTTGTAGTTAATTCTACGTAAGAGGGTATCTAACAAAACGACATTTGGATATTTAAATTTGTTCGGTTATGAATTATTTTTAAAGTTTCAATAATAATAATGAATGAGTGGAAAAATATTTAGACTACGTAAAGATTTCAAGGTTTACTTTGTTCTGCAAAGGTATTAAAAAGCTGTTCTTAAATATTTTCAGCTGTGTTCGATTTTATTAAATTTTGGAAAGAATTTTTAAATTCAAAAGTAATGTTTATACGAAGGAGGAAGACTTTCAGTTGTTTTCATCACTAAATTTTTTGACATCCTACATCTGTTGATTAAATTATCTACTTTTCTAATAAATAGTGGAATTGATGATTTTCTGGTACTATTGTTCGCCTGTAAACAAACTTCTATATGATAAAAAAAAATGTGGTGTTGATGCTATGTACCGCACAACAATAATCTAATTTGGATCGTATTAATGAAAGGTATACATGCAATAAACATAAGCGATCGGATCCCTATGAAGCACGCGATAAAACTTTTTAAATATTTTATAAGACTTTTGAATAGAGGAGATTTAAGAATACCCGCAGAAGTTATCAAATTTATTTCTACTCAATACTTCACTTTTAGTTTGTTCGAATCAATATTTCTTACTGTTGATTGTCAACTATCTTGCTTTACAAGCATTTCAGAAGCATACCTTAAATTACACAAGTTGTGGAATGTCTTGTATTCGTTTCATTCACCTTGTTTAAATTGTAACGGTTTATATTTTCATGCTCCAAAATTTTTTTTATTACATATTCTTAAATAATTATTCCAATAAGTTCTGTGAAAAAATTTAAAAAGTGGAGAGTAATCGAAATGTTAAGAAATTCAAGATCAATTAAATTAACATTTGTATTCTATATTTCTCTATTTTGATTTTTTTTAATGTTCAATCAGTAATTTGTATGTACATCCTTATTATTCCTTATTTTTAATTATAGTGTTTATATTTTATGGGTACTTTATTATTTAAGGGGGAAATATTTATTTGTATTATTTGCTTAAATTATTTTCTTGAAGATTTTAGCATTCGAAGATGTTATATATTATTGAGTTAAAAATGTAACTATTTTTATTTAAAAAAAAAAAAATTATGTAAGCAAAAGAGTCATTGTTAATTCATAGAAATAATATAATTTATATTTTAAATATTATTGTAATACATTCTCGTATTTCAAAACTTGAACCTAATTATGTAGATAGGGTGCTACATCATTAGTGATATACTTAAAGAAAAGTTGTCCTTTACGGTTATTTACACTTAAATTATTGTTTTTAATGCATATACTTTAGAACTTATTAATCTAGTTTTGTTATAATTTTATATAACTATATATAAAAATTTCTCTGCTGGATCCTGGAAGGAGGCACGTGTCTCCCTGTCTTAATTTTACGCTTGTTAAGGAAAAAAAATGTGCCTCCTCCCCCATTGATTTTGTGCCCTTCCTGTCGATTGTTTCTGGATCTGCTCTTGATATTTGTATACATTTATTTTTATATGAATTTTGTAATGATATTTAATTTTTCGCTTTAATTTAATTTTTATAAGCATAAGAAAAACCACTTCAAACATATTATCTCCGTATGTATTTAAATTTTGACACATTTACTGTAAATTATTTTATATTGTTTCAGTTTTTCCTTAAATGCTTTCGTATTGTAACGAGCATTTCATAATTGGTATTTGTCCACCGTGCGGCCCCCCCGCTCCGAAGAAATAATAAATCATTCTAAAGTATTAATACATATCTTTCATGAGAAAGTATTCTAAATTAGAATTATAATCTCTTGAGACTCAAGACCATATTCTTCCAGCAATTTCCCCCTTATTTAAGATAAATCATCTAAAAAGTAATACAAAACTGTATATACAGCCGTTTTACTTTAAATTTAAAAAAAAATACATAATTTTTGGTCAGTCCATTATAATGGACATTGGATCTTAGTCTAGTAAAAATATATGTTACTGATTAAATATATAACATAATATCATTATTCACACATTTAAAATTAGCTATTTTTAATTCAAAAAAATATGTAAAAACATAATAAAACTGATGTACCTCCAACTGACATACCTCCAACTGACAAAAGTATAATAAAACTGACATGCTGACATACCTTCAATTGTTGCTTACTTCTCGTCCGCCATTTTCAAATGCTTGTGGAACAAGGATCCTGCCAAATAATTTCAAGTTTTGCTAAATAGATGACAGTACTGGACTGTTCAATATAATGGAGTGCCTGATCATAGGATATAAAACTGTAAATTCTTACTCTACATGTGAAATAAAAATGTCCAATAGAATGGACATTGGGTCTCAAGAGGATAAAGAATGTTTTCAAATTTTTAGTGTGAGGGAATACTGTAAATTCTTTCTCTACATGTAAAATAAAAATGTCCAATAGAATGGATATCAGGTCTCAAGAGGATAAGGGATGCTTTCAAAGTTTTTGTGTGGGGGAATATTGTTACAAATATACAACGTAAGTTTAAAAAAATTCATTGCTATGGGGAAAAAAACCAGATTTCGTAAAAGTTTGGACACAAATTAGATATTATTCAAATGCCCCTTTAAACATGATTGTTAGAAGATCGCGGAAACTCTTTTTTCACTGTTAAATGTAGAAATAGCTGTACGAGTTCTGAAAATGTCGAAATCTCTTTAGTTCTCGTCTGAATAAGTTGCAAAAGTGAGAGAGCTAAAAGCTGAAGGTAAATCAGTTTTGAAAATTTCAGTTATTTTAAATTGGTTCAAACGCGATATTTAAAGTGTTTTACTACGAGCAGAACAATTTTAAAAAAAACGTATCCCTCAAGATGGCCTATTTTTTTAGTATTATTCTAGAAGTGCCATAAAACCATATTTTGTGAAGATATACAAATTAAAAGTATGGCTCTAAAACTCTTATAATTTATAATTTAATCAGGCAAAAAAATCGACTTGGTTTAAAAATATCACCGGCACCATACGCAGACGAAATATTAAATTGGGACACATGGAATTTGGATAGTCCACATTGGTTCTCATTTTATTGACGTTACTCGAGGAAAGTTCAGAAGAGCATATTCAACAGGCAATAAGATGATGGTTCGGTATCAACATGGAATGCTTTCAGCTGTGATGGACAAACATCTCTTTTCTTCTTAAACGGCACACAAAATTCAGAAGAATATCAGAAAATTCTCAATGGACATTTTTTGCCGTTTGAACGCTTAGATAGTCTCAATTAGGCCTTTCAGCTAGACAACACGTAGATATATACATCCCATTCTTTAAAAGGATGGCTTAGATCTCCGAATATCAGTATAATAAACTGTCCAATACCCTATCCAGATCTCAATCTGATAGTGAAAATGTGGAGAATTCTGCAACTTTTACAAGGATGGAAAGTAATAATACACAGTATACGAGCTCAAACCAGCGTTCGAGGAAGTCTGGTACAAACTCGCCCCCTTACGAACATTTGGTGTATTAAATGCAAAACTGTGTATTCGATTTCATAAAGTGCAATGAAATTACCATTATTTACAAAAGGAATTCTATGCTTCGTTAAATGTGAATATTTTGTTTTTGTGCATTATCTTTTGTGACATCGCAATTTTGACATTTTTATAATTTATTATTTCGTTTTCAATGAATTAATTCCGAATTCTAAACATGAATTTGTTTCTTGACATGAATTTGAAATTTCAGGTACCGTGAAATATTTCGGTGCATACTTTTCGTTTTATTCAAACATTTGGTGTGTGTATTAATTTTTAGGTCGAAGTTTACGAAATGAAAATAAATAATCGTCGTAATCTTAACATTCCTTTGAATGATTCTCAATAGGACAGCTTTCATTCCTCACGTGCCGTCATCAGGAAGCTGCCATGGCCTTATATTTCAAGATGCCCTTGGTTAGGTAGATTGTGTCGGTATGCATGGCTGTCACACGCTGTATCAGCTTTCACAAACGGCGGATTTCTGAAACAAGTATTTTGAAATGTTGGTATGATACGTGCTTCAATTCTTGTAGTTCTTATAATGAGGGGGAGCTGGAAAAGTGCTGTATCTGTTTCTAGTTAATTATGTTTTGCGATTCTTTTCGGCCTTCGGAAACTTACTTTCTGGACGAAGTAAAATTAATTTCTCTCTTATATGTTGTAGTGCTTATTATTATTATTTGAAACTTTCTGAATAATTCCCAAAACCGAAAGTATGAAAGAAAGACAAGATCAATGTATTTGCAATGTCCTTTGGAGATGAAAAAGTATAGTTGTGTGTGTTGTATTCCGAGAAATTGGAATTTGCTTATTGTTATTAACTCCAAATGCATATCCACTTGCTTAAGTCTCTTTTACAATCATTTACTAATTGATGTTGTTTACATATCTTTTCTAAGATTCCTTTTGACTTCGTTTTTGAATTTTTCTAAGAATCGCTGTGTTTCGATCCTAAGAAATAATATTTGTTATCGTCGTATACTTTATAAGAATATTCCACAATTTCCTTTGGATCGCTTAAGCATCTCTGCAATTATAATTTCACCATGCTTTTTTTTTTGTTTGTTTCATAAGAAGGTATTTTCATGAAAGTACGTTAGCGTTTTCTCAACCAATATATTTATTTGTTATATTTAGTACAACTTCATGAAAATTGTCAGAAAGAATAATTTCATTAATAATTTTTGCAAAGGAGGAAAAAGATATCAATTAGCTGTTTCTTAAACAGCTGGCATCCCCTCTCCTAATTTCCACACCACGCGAGGACTTTGGGTCTAACCAGTTTTAACGTGCATCATCTCCAGCTACACGGCGGGTCTTTAACGGCCAAGGATCGAACTCGCGATTGAACGAAAACCGCCGGCCTCGAATCCGAAGCCATGACCACTAGGCTACCGCGGCCACTCGAGGGAGATCTTATGCCAATGATTTATTTCCTTTAATTATAAACTTTTAATCAAGATTAATTTGAATATTTCACCTCCATGATTTTCCTACCACAACAGCTACACCTGCTTGCTTTCAAAACTACAAGAACCTGCTGTATAACAATTCAATTCTTAAGCAATAAGCAATGATTTTATGGTCATTGAGCATAGAAGACTATCACTAATTTTCAAAAATTTCAATAGTTTCACCGTAGTTAAGCTTAGTGACTCTAATAAATCTAGCAAAAAATCATTTGATCTATCAGAGTGTTTCACTTAACATCATCACTTTCCCACCCTCCTTTCTAACATACAGTTCAGTTCGAAACACTGGAAAGAAATATGACTTCTCAAAGCAATGCGGGAACAGGAGATTTCGTGGGAGTCTCCCTGCTCAGATCTTCCTTTTCTCAGAACAAAGCTTAGCCCTGTAATAGTATTAATATTTTAATTAACTCATTAATTATGCAAATCTCAATTGAATTAAATTTTAATTAATATTTATGGTGATGTTGCACTTCCTACACTTGCATGGCGCATGTGTGTGTAATTTATATACTGTTATTAAAGCTTGAATATTAATCTTGACAACAACGATTTGAATGAATGATGGTTTGCTAACGTAACATTTATAAGCAGTGAGAGGGCTATTAGCTCTACGGATTTTGTAATTTTGTACGACGACCAAGTATCGAGGACATCTGAGCAGGACCACAATTTTCCTAAATTCCATACCACTTCAATTTTAGGACTTTGAACCTCGAGAAATTTCGCCTTTTATTCATACCTTCTAAACTACGAGTGCCTATTGGAATCAAGACTCGAATTAAAAAACGTTGGTCATGAGTTAGTGACCATGACCACTTGGTTACCGCGGCGGTAACAATGACTTAAAGTTTGGCTTGTCAATTTAGTTGAGTGACCTGGGAATTGTGACATTTCAACAAATTTGCATCCCCAATAGCTTTTTGTGTGCAATGTTATTATTATTATTTTTCTGAAAGTGCTATATTGTGGATTCTGGTAATTTTATTTACTGTTATAAATATTTCTTAGTGGGCAACTGCAGCTATATTTATTTAGGATATCTTTCAGTTCTGTAATTTTGTTTTTGTATCCTCAACACTTTCAAGAATTCAAGGAGGCCATGTCATAAAAAGATGAGAAATTCCATAAAACCCGCTATTTTTTAGATAACTGATCCTCTAGATTAGATTTATGATAATCATCCTCTAGTGACACTTTATCGTCGTCCAAAAAAAAAAAAAAATTATAGCATCTTCATCATTTTTTTTTTTCATTAGATTATTTTATTGTATTTTTCAAAATGCCTCTTTTATTATTGTTATTTTTAGATTGATTGAATGGTTTTATAAGATATGTGCTTGATGTATAGCTTCAGAATTCTGTTTAGTTAAGCGAGCAGTATTTTTGACTGCGTATGCATATAATTTTGTTTCTTTAAATGAGGAGGGTAGAATTTTAGCTGATTGATTGATTGGTAGATTTTACGGAATATAGAACAATAAAGGCTGTATAGCATTTTCGCTGGTAGTTGATATATCTATGAGTGATATGTGGAGCAACAAAGGCTATTATTCATAGATCGGGGTTATATATCGTTCATTGAAGAATTCCGAATTATTGTTTGATTGATAGCGTGATTTGTTATAGAGTAGCTGTAGTAGCTAGTTTTTTTTCCCTTCTTGTAACGGAGAACTCATTAATTTTAGGGGCTCGGACAGTTACTCTTTTCCGGGAGTTAAGGTATGAGATATTTTGCGGGATTGGATTTCTTTTCCCTTAACCCAGCAGGGACATTCCCATTAATATGCTAGGTGATCCCCCAGGCCATTTATACACAGTGGCTGTGAAATGCTATTTTTGCAATCGTGGCCGGTATCAGAATAGCGAGCAAAAGTTTCTTCACAGTAAGCTGGAACAGAGTGCCCGAACTCTAAGAAACATTGCAAAGGGCTTGGGATGTAAGGTCACACACACATACAGGACTAGGTCAAATACACTACTTTAAGGAGTGTTGAATACTAATCTATGTTGTTGTGAGTGTTAGACCATCGTGATGAATAGTTATTCGGTGGACATCTAAATCGTTTTGGTCTTTGATGCTTTTAAGAAAATGTCATTTTCAATATTATTATTCAATACTTTAATTTCAGATACTGCTCCTCGAGGTAAATTCGGTTGCGGTGGCCAAAAGGTCATGGTCCTGAGCTCTCAGTCAGGAAATTTCAATCGAGTCGGGAGTTTGAAACTTGTTGTCACCGAAGACCCTTCGTTTAGCCGAACTGATGCATGTTAAATCAATAGGAGCTCAAATTGGGATGGTGTGGAAATGAGGAGAGTGGAATGCCAGCTCAGGTGCCATCTACTTCATTTGGACGTGATTCAAAATTAAGAGGTTCGTCGCCAATAGCCCTTGTGTTTGTTCTGAAAGTGACGCTAATAAACAATCAATTAACCAATTATGATATATTAAACGAGTCATAGGGGTGATTGAAATTTCGTGATTGCCAATATTTTTTAAAACCTGCAATGCAGCTGGGGCTGATGGACATTAAATCTGTCGAGGCTCAATGTCCTCCTATTGGCTTGGTTTGGAAGTTAGGAGAGGGGGTGCCAGCTCAGGTATCGTCCTCCTCATTTGACCAATATTCAAAATTACGATATCCGTCGCCAATACCCCTCGTGTTGCTTCTAATACGACGTTAATAAAGTGAGTGAGTGAATGTGAAGTTTATTTGCCAGATGATGGGGCTTTGTGCGCCAAACAAAATTTAACTAGATGTGAATAAATTGAAAAAAAGACAAAAATTGGTTGAAAAGAAGGAAGGTCGAAAATAGAGAAGGACTAAGGTAATCAAAGGTGCATGTTACCCGTGTTTACCAAAGATAGTAAACCCCGATACGTTAATAAAACCAAACCAATATTTTTTAATTTATTTTAACTTATTCCACTTGTTTTGAGAAGATGAAATTTTGATTAAAATTTTCCCAATATTTCGCTTTTTCATTAATTTAATATCTTTCACTATTTCTAAAATTGTCTTTTTTTTATAAAATATTTTTTTTTAAGGAGTACTTTAAATTATGAGAAATCGGCAATTTGTCTTATTTATACCATTTCAATAAAACACTGACAGATTAAGGCTTAAAGAAATTAATGAATTCAATAAAGATGAATAAAGTTATTTTCAGTGTTCTTTTACCTTCCAAGAATTCCAGTAAGAGAGGGCAGCCCGCCAGTCAACTTACTATTTACAACACTTAAATCTTAAAATTGATCGTTTATTAACGACGCACTTATAAGCAACACAAAGGCTATTGTTGACTGACGCCGTAATTTTTAACTTTAGTCAAGTGATGAATTTCTTGACGAGGTACTCACCTCCTTCAAACTTCCACACTACGTCAACGGGAGGGCTTGAAGCCTCAATAGACTTAAGATGCATCAGCCTCGCAACACGGCAGGTCATTAATGGCATCAGGATTCGAACTTACGAACGACAGAAACAATGCTGGCCGCGATCTTGTGACCCTGATCACTAAGTCACCTGCGGCCACTTAATCCAGAGAAAGTTCTGAAATATAGTATTACAGCTTCGAGATCAAGATGCGCAGTTCACTCAAGGTACTTTAAAACTGCATTACTATTTCTGTAACAATTTCTTCACAGCAATCACTAGCCGATTGACAGAAGAGAAATCACTCTGATTGCCATTTAAAGGAGAATCCATGATCTAAGGCAGGGGTCTCCAAACTTTTCAGCCCGAGGTCTGTATCAACTATCAAACAGCAGTTTTGGGGCTGGCAACACATTCGAGGTCCAAATAAACAAAAATCTGAACATAAATGTTGTTTTTAATTATTTATTTAATATTGTTTTATTCAGTTATTACTTTATAACACATTAATACACTACATATGAACACCTGTATAAGTGGAAATGATGATATTGTTTCCTGGATGCCAAAATAGCTTCTGGCTGTAGATTTGATGTCCATAGCACCTACTGTGACCTAAGATTATCATCAGACAAGTTAATTCTCAAAGGATTCTTCGCGTATTTCATTCTTGAAAATGTACATTCAAACAAGTATATTGTTCCAAAGAATAAAAGGTACCAGTCCTTCTTTGAACTTGTTTCTAAGGGGGTCATTTGCTTGCAGCTCAATGACCAGACCTACAGCTGCAGTTCATCTTGGGCAACTGGCTACATCTGCTTCAAATGGGTTTTGAAACAATCTACTTTCTTCTGCCTTTCAATCCAAGTCAGAAAACCGCTCCTGAAATTGCAGCTGGAAATCTTTGATGATCTCGCATGCAAATGAAAGGGGGAACTCAATTGTTGTCCAACCATAAACACTTGCACTGCTGAAAGTGCATCAAGTTGTTGCCCTGCACTTGTTCCAAAATACAAGACAAGTTTAGATCTTAAGACCTTTACGGTGGGTGTAAAGATTAGAAACTAGATTTTTCTCTCCTTGTAGTTTTAGGTTCAGACAATTTAAATGACTAGTTATGAGCAGCAAAGGCCAATTTACACATCCGTTCTTCATTAGGCAGTAATGGCTGTTGCTTTCCTTTTCTTTCCAGGAAATCACCTACTTTCTTTCTTAATTCAAATACCCTGTTCTTAATCATCTTACTGTTGTGTAATATGTTAAATCTTACGATTATGTGACTGTATACTTCAATATATCTCTGAACTGTCTATGGTTGAGCACACGCGACCTTAATAAATTCACTTCAGAATCTTTCCCACAGGTTTCAGTATATTGCTAACATCCACATATTTAGCACACAAAGCTTGCTGGTGAATAATACTGTGCAGGAGCGTTAGTTGTGGAATGTTTTTCATTTGCTTCACTTGTCCCAACCAATCCTTTCTTTATGTCACGCATGTTCTTTCCTCAATCAACAGTCAGGTAACTGAGATCCAGTCCAGTTTATAATCAGCAAAAGTTTTTTCTTCAATTCATTGGATATATCCTTTCTGGTAACAGAGCCATACATGCTATGTAGAGAATCCAGCTCTAGTGTTATGTTCATGTCTTCATCCACACCTCTAATGAACATAAGCAATTTAAAGATGGAACAGCTGTCTAGTGATTAATCCAATGCAATTGAAAAATGGCGAAACTTACTTTTATTTTTTGCTATTTGATTCACAATGTTTTCAGCTAAGTCTACAACACGTCGGGCAATGGTATTTGTACAGAAAGCTACATTTTAAAATTGTCTCGACTTTTCTGGATAAAATTTCTCAGCCACCTCCAATAAACATTCCTTAACTACTTCACCATCAGTAAACGGTTTGCCAATTTTTTTTTTTTTTTTTTTTTTGCCAGGACGAAGGCAACTTTATAACTGGCCATAGTTAAGGATTAATTTTCATTTGAGGATTTACTAAAGAATGCCCTTTGAGGTGTGAATTGATTTTGTAATTTGGAAAAACTTCCGGCAAGGACTTCAGATGTTTGCTTCGATGATGACGGCGCAGGTTGTATTCTCTCGTCACAGCCACGGTTTCGTTGTAAATGACACACAATGCTTTATCGTCGGATTTGATGAAGCAGTATTTCAAACTTCATTCTTCTAGAAATTGCCAACACTCATCGTCTATTTTTCTTTTCCTCTTCTCGGCCATCGCTGGCACTAAAATAAAGTGATTTCAATATAAATAAATAGTGATACTGAAAATTTCTTGAACATCTATCGCTCAAAAAACATTATGCGAACTAATTTCGTCGCAATTATAGCTGCAAATGACCCGAAATAATGTAAAAAAATTCTTATGGTTTCTTAAGATAAAAACTTACTTAAATATAGTCTGGAAAAATATCCACTTATGGTATAGAGATTGTTACTTTTTTCATTTCCTTTCGTCAGAATCTTCGGAAAATTCTTGTTAACAACATTCCCAATACTTTATACACACTGGTAAGTAACTGAGCGAAGGAAATTATCACTAGAGTGCAACATGTTTCACAATTTAACGTTAATTTGCACCATTACCTCCATATCGCAGCACTCAACTCAACTGGCAAACTGTAATCAAAATAATCAAGTCTTGAACAAGCAGGAAACCATTTAAAAACTCTGCCAGTAGATGGCATTATATCATCATTGACTGAAAACAGAAATAGAAAAAGTAAGCAGCGAATACGGTTTTGCAATGTTGTGATGGATTGGAAAATAACGCATTACTGCGCACCTCTATTTTTATTCGGTAAAAATGTAACGTCCACATAAGTGGTGGCTGATATTGGCAGGATACACGCAAATTTCTGTAAATTTTTTTCGTAGATAAAAAGGTCTTTACGGGATGGATGAGAGGGCTCGCGGGCCGTAGTTTGGAGACCCTTGATCTAAGGGAACGCAAGAGACATTGCGAGGAAAGCTACTACATATTTTTTGGGAGCCTGCTGGGCCCTCATATTAAAATTTAACGCGTTATGGATCACCTCACACGGTAAACATCCGGATCAGATCCCAAAACTGTTCTGGAAAAATTATTAAATTTTTTAACAAAATGAATCGAAAGGCAAATGCAGATAAAAGTAGAACTTGGACGGGATAGCTGAGTGATCTTGACAGCAAGGTCTTAATCGAGCCCTGTTTCCAATAAATAATAAGACGAAAGGTTTAGTAGTCAACTTGGCCATGGTAGCCTTGTAGTCATGGTCGCGGACAGCGGTTTTCGTCAAGTCTATTGAATGCGAAGCGACTATTGACAAACGTATAAGCCAATTTTTATATACTACTTAAGAAAATGAAGAAATTATAACTTACTGATTTCTTACCAGATAACTTTATTTTCTGTTCGAACAAGATGACTTACTATAATTGACTAGCTTAAAGCCCGTGCTCATTTCAACATATGAATAACTTAGCAACATTTTTTCAAGTAATGCATTTAATAAATCACAGAATTACTTTGAGCAAATGCAAATCTGAGAGCAATCTACAGTACAGAAATCTAATTTAAGTTACAATTTACAACGAATGAAACTGCAATCCAGATATAAGAAGTTATATAAGATATGAGAATGACTAAACAAAGTACTCTTTAATAATACAATTTCTATTTAAAGTTTTTCTGAAACTAGAAAATCTCCACAGAATTATATGCATTCATTATAAATTTTAATTTTCATCTCCCAATGTGAATGGGCTGTATATTAAATCGTGAACTAAAGATTAAATTTAAAAAAAAAAAAAACAATAAGCTCATTATTAAATGCAACAGTTTATTTAATTGCCTTAAAAAAGAGCAAAAGTGAATACCATCTAAGGCATCTTCAATAAGATTAAGATTTAATGAATTGTTTTCAGTCATTGCCTTCTCTCTCTCTATTTATAAAACTTTAAATTTTTTTCCAAAAAACCTTTTAGCTTACAAAATTACTATTTTTTTGTTAGAAAAATTATTTTTATTTAAATCATGTCCTGAGCGAAATTTTATAGATATATCAAACTTAAAAGAATAGAAGAATAAGGTTTCATAAAATTCCTTTATTTTAAAATTATTAATAAATTATCTTACAAAAATAATCCAAGAATATAATACTGATATAGACAATACAATATTTGAAATTTGTAACAATTTACAATTCAAATTTCAAAATAACTGATCACAAACATTTCAATTAAAGATAAAATAAAATTGTAATATGGCACACTTATAAGAATTAGAAAAATTTCAATGTAAACAATAAATCACAGTACTCTTAAGTACATTAATTGATCATTAAAATTAAGTAGACAATTCCAGATATAAAGAAAACATTTCAAATCTTTGAACAATCCAATAAAAATATAAGACATCCAAACATGCACAATACAAAGTTATCGAAATTTGATAAGTAAATAATGTAACACTGAAATCTGTTCACAAATAAAATAATAAGCATTTTCCTCTCATCAAGTTTCAAAAAATATCTATAAAAAGGTAAAAAAGATTTAAAAAAATAAGCATAGTTGACTGATTTTATCTGTCAATAGGAAATGAAAATTTAATTAAAAATAACTAACTTAGACGAGTACATGTGTAAATCTTATACTTTCTTTGTGTATATAATCAGGTCCTATTTTAAATTAAAATATATTTCATCAGTACTACTAATATGACATTATGTTTACAACAGAAGAAAATGAATAAATTTATACATGAGTTGAATAATAACAAATTCTTAAATTTTCAAAAAATAAAATTATTTTACATAAGAACAGTAATTAATATACCACAAAGGGAATGAAATTTTTTGACTAAATATTACAGAAATTTATAAGAAATTGAACATTGTAAAGAAATTTTAATTTAATGACAATTTTTTATAAACATACACTATGAAGGTATGGTAAAAGAACTAATGCATTTAAAAATGGTCATTTTTTTTATGAATCTTTCATATTCTGGAACTCATGAAAAGAAAATAAATGAAATGAAAGTAAAGAATTGTAAAAATGTTATTTAATAAAATATCAAAATAATATTTGTTGCAATGGTTAATTTACTAAAATCAAATGACTGCAAATAAATGATTAAAATAAAAAAAAAAAAAATCAAACTGTATGAACTCTGTATTACAAACTTTACACATTTCTGATAATTTACAAATTTAATTATAAAAATTACAACGAAATTTTTTATATCGAAATTGAAGATTTGATGATCAGCCCATGAGAACTCAAACTAAAAAGTGATATCCATGATCTAATTTGTTCTCTTTTCTTTTCTCCAAAGATTACTGATAACTTGAAACATTTGATTTCAAGACAGCATTTTCTGACAAAGGAAATTTAAGGAATGGTAACTGATTGTTTGGGAGACTGGAAGGAGATAACAGTAATACACAGGGAGAATTTGTGTTATTCTTTTTCTTAATTCAAACACAAACCTCAGGACACAATATCTAGATAGGGTAATATGGAAGCATTGAGATTTTTTCTTGAAAATGATGAGAAATTTAATAAAGAGTATGTCAAAGATGCTCTTTAATTTAAAGCCTTGCAAGAGAAATTAATACTGATATGTAATTCAAAAACTAAATGTTAGAGCAGAGCAAAGTTTTACATCAGAATAATTATAATCACATTAAAAATACATTTCAAGAAATGTCACAGTTAGAGTGAAAAATATATCAAAACTCCCAGGAAACAAATTATTGAGAGAAGATGTTGTCTAAAAACAATTCAATTTTTTTTGCAAAAGATAAAAATTACAGCTGATAATTCAATATTTGTGTTAACTTTATTTTTATTGGAAAATATTTTTTATTCAATGAAAGGAACAATTAATTCTGAAGAAACAATAATAACATTTCCTTTCAGAGCTAAAGTATTCATTTGATGAGGTCTTCTATTCTTTCCACTTTTAAATTTGATAAAATTAATAGTTATTTTCTAAATGAGCAAGAAATATATTGCATATTAAATCATGCACTTTTCCTTTAATGTTTGGAATTTCTGCAAGTAGAAATCTTTTTAAATACACAAAGAGAACTAATGCTATTTCATTTCAAAATTTAATTAAAAATTTATGCCCAAGAATTATAATATTAAAATAAAATATGAGCAAATTAATGAACATGGTTCAAAAAATTACATAACCTAGTTCTTACAACTAAAGCTTTAAATTTTCAGAACCAATTACTTAAATTACTTTTAAATTCTAATTAATATACAGATGGATTTTTATATGTTTGATGGTTTATAAAGCTTTAAAAATTTGTTCTCAGATGTAATAATATCCAGTCTGAGTTCTCCTGGATTTAAAAAAAAAAATCTCTCATTTTTCAAGGATCAGCCAATCAGTCAAATATCTAAATACAAATTTTTTTAACTGAAAAAAATATATATACACTGTTTGACAAAATATGGCAGTTCTTCATTCAGGCAGTGTAATTTTTTGAGGCAACAGACTACCTCTTTACTTTAAAACATTTAAGGATTCTAAAATATATGTGATGCATTTATGATTAAAAAAAAAAAAAAAAAAAAGTACTACATTTACATGTTTTACCACAATTGCAGTAAAATATGAAACTGTCATACCCTAAGGTCAATGGTTTTTTTTTTTTTTTTTTACAATATTTTAAGAGATATTAAAGGAAGAAAAAAAATACACAGCATGAAATGTTATTAAAAACAGATTAATAGGAAGTTTTCCAAGAGTTAACACAACTCAAATTTTGAAATTTATTGAAAAGTTCATATTTATAAAAATGTAGCTCAAATGTATGACGTCAGTCTTGGAAATATAAAACCATAACCATTTTTATTATTAAAATATATTGATGCATTTTAAAGTAAAATATTAAGTTATTTCTTAATATTTCAAAATTACTTAGACACAATTACAATGTTATCAATACCATTTATCACACTGAATACTGTTTTTTTTTATAAAAAAGAAAAAAAAGAGATCAATATTTCCGAGACAATACATTTGAAGTACAAAGATAATCAAATGTAGTAATATTATAGATAACAAAGAATTTTCAACAAGAATTTCCCATTCAAAGGGAAATTCCCATTCAACAAGAATTTCCCATTCAATTGACCCATTCAAAGATTCTTTCAATTAACAATACAATACAAATTAAAGTTCCTAGCAAGTATACAATAAACCATCTTTATCACATTTTATCCTTGTTTTCTAAGCATTTCTTCCAAACATAACTTAATTCTTGGCCAAATTTCATTAGACTCTCTTCCAGCAAATTCTTTTAGAACGTTTTTTTCCCTACATAAATAAAAACATGTGTAAGGGAAAAAGAAGAAAACCATGCAAAAAAAAAAAAAAAAGGTGAATTAAAAACACCAATGAAATAAATTATTCATTACATGGAAAAAATATATAAATAGAGAATGCAATGCATAGATTTATAATTGTACCCTAAGTTTTGAAAAGTAAGGATTTGCTTAGAACCTGCTATTGTTGCTTGACACTGTGATTTAGCTTCAAAATGGTAAAAATTAACACTTTTTAAAAATATTTTTACAAATCAACACTGTGGTTCTTTATCACACTTACATTACAAATGCTAATTTTGACAGAGATGTCACTCACCTCATACATTACAATGTTTATTTTACAAAGTCAAAATGAGCTATCCGTAGCAATTTTTTCTCTACTGAACACAGGAGTTTTGTTTTTTGTTCAGAAAAAAAAAAATCATAGTTTATATAATTGAAAATATGAAAGCACACTTTTTTATACTTTTAAACCAGTTTAGGAATTTCAAACGATATTTAGGTTTAAAAAGATAAATAGTTACTTTGTTAACAGATTAAAACAATCCAAAATGAGATGAAAATGTTAAAATTATTCCTATGAACAAGAGAAAAGGTCTGTATCAGTGAAAAATATACTGCATAGAGGTTACTAAGCAAAAAGGAGCCAAATTTGCATTCTCATTTAATAATATAACATTTTGAAGATATAATTCAATTGAAATGAAAGTGAATAAGCAAAAGAAAAGCATATTTTCAACTAAAAATAAACAATACTTTACCTAAAGTATTCTAAAACAGGAGTATTTCCTTTTCTATAGAGTAGTAATCTAGCTAAGACTATATCAGGTTTATCATCATCTCTTTGAATCAGTTTTTCCCCAGTGATATCATCAATTCCCTGGAAACAGCATAACATAGAACATAAAACAATAATATACTTTTATTAAATCATTATAAATTTTTACATTATTCAAAAACGTCTTGAAATAACTACAATCAGTTTTTTTTTTATATAAAAAAATCTTTTGTTATTTCTCATACAATTTATAGATAGTTAAAATATAATACTAATAAGATCTCTACAATGATATATATGTACAAAAACAATCAAATCCTGTTTCAAACCGTAAATACTTCATTAACCTTTGGCAGTGCACTATGTCAAAAATGAATTTTTTTTAAGCTAAATATGATTCTTAAGGCCAACAAACACATAATTTGCAGCTTCAAGAAATTAAGGTTGTAGGAGGATTTGGAGAAGGTGTCATACTGAGACTGATTCCACACATCTAGGTATCATATTTTTCGTATTATTCAACACAAATATTGTATTTTACACAAAACACATTTTTTATAATATATATATATATATATATATATATATATATATATATATAT
>BMAW01109905.1:992370-1014813 GCA_019974015.1 Nephila pilipes | reverse complement strand
ATATATATATATATATATATATATATATATATATATATATATTTATATATATATATGTATATACATATTAAACTTGTATTTGTTTCTAAATAATATGAATACATCTATATACACATGTATGAATACAATTTCTTTATAATAATCTAATAATAATAAAAAAAAAACAATGTAATATATTTTTTGACAATAGAAACATATATGCAAAAATCTTTCTTGATTAATATTTTAGGAATTTAAATAATATTTCAGAAATTATTCTGAATGAAATTTCTGAAAGCAAGCAGCAGGACCTTTTTGATGGGTACAGAGATCTACATTACATGTTCTACACATTAATATTGTTACTCAACAATCAGCTTTTGTACTACAATCTGTACATCTTTGTTGACATTTCACTGGCAAATGTAATAAATACTGTAAATGAAGATGTAACTAAAATACATGTAAACGATATGAAAACAAAGATCAAAATGTATAAAAAAATTTCGAATTTCAGATTCTCTATCCTTCTGACCCACTCCTTATTTCCCCCTTTGACTAGCCTTATTACCAACAAAACATTTATTATATCAAGCAAGCAAAGTTCTCATTATTTTACTCATTGAATATTAAAACTTTCATGTAATAATCTGCTCTATAATACAGCCAGGGATGTTTTAGAAATAAAACTTCATAATACTAATAAAATGAATATGTTCAGTTTTTTATATGTATTTAATATAAATAATTTAAGTTTGAATTTTGCTGAAAAGTTATTAAAGCAATGAAATTCCTTTAAGAAATACCGCAAAGAGCATTTCTAAATGTTCATCTCAATACAATTTTATAAGAAATTTCAAAGTAAAATAAAACCTATTAATTTAGAAAATACTGAGTCAAAGAGAATATTTTCTTTATTTTACTACAAACCTTTTTCCTACTTTTCTGTTAAAAACATAGTATAGATAATGAGGAATCCTATGAAATTTCTAGATGAATTAATGAACCAAGTAATTTTCATGACCCTCTTTTGAAACCATCTTTGCATCAGTAAAAAAATTTACAAATAAACTAATAATAGTTTGTGGATGCAAAACTAAGACATAATGACAGATGAATCAAACTACTGATGAATACTTAGTTTTGGTTTGGTCACCAAATATGTATGTTTCAGAGTTGTCCAGACAGAGCAAAAACAATTTTTCTGTTGATAAATTCTGAACTTTTTTCGAACTGCTGCTTTCAATTCAATTAGCTTTTGGCAACAAAGATTCAAATGCACAAATTGATCGGCTCATAAGTTTCAAGATGCATAAATGTTTAAACCAACTTTGTATTTCTTATTTGAAAAGTATCAGGTCTACAATTATATTTTACAACAGCCTGTGCTGCATCATACCCAATTTGGTTTCAAATATCTAAATGTCAAATTTCATTTATATCTTATTAGTCTTACTCTTAACTTTTCACTATATGTGTGCATGAAAAAATTTCAACTTAAATTATATTTTTTAAATGTATTTGGTTTATTCTGATATTAAAAGAATACCAGAAATATACAACTGTACAAACTTCCATTATTAAAAGAAAGAAGAAACATTTCCCCCATTTCAATTTATGCAGACATTTGCTTTAATCAAACATGTAAGACATTACTAAATCTGTAGGAATAGACACCAAGAAAAAAAATTATTAAATGCCAGTTAATTGCTACAGCAATGCCTAAAATATTTTCTGCATTTGGAATGAAATTTAGCACTAAGTTATAATTACATGAACTTTTGGGGGATTATAATCCGTATTGTATATCCGACCACTTGCTGGATGTAGCCAACGACCTTTTAATCTGGAAATAATAACTTCATCAGGTACAGCAAGATTAACAGCTAATGTAATATTGTGGTTTCCAGTTAAATCCTTGGCCTGTTTTACAGTTCGAGGAAACCCTGTAAACGAAATTAATTAAATTAACTAATACTCAAAATACAACCTTTGTACATATTTGTGAAGTCAGAAATAAAGAATAAATTTAAAAAAAACATTGAAAAGTCAAAACACAACTACCTTACTTACTGATAGAAAAAGGTTATAAGATATAGAAGAATGGATAAAGCACTATGATAAAATATAAAATGTTTAAAGGTAAAGAATTAGTTTAAGATTAAAAATTAAGATTTCTGATTACCAGTATTCAACTAAAGGTAGATTAATTAATTTGATAATGACTTGTACTTCAAAATACAAAGGAGAACATTGGAAAATAAAATAATAAAGGATATATTGCAAATTAACTGAGAAAAGTGAGTAAAATTTCCAAATGACAGTATCATCTAAAGTTAGATTAATTACATTGACAATGACTTGTATTTCAAAATACAAGGAAAGGATGATAACTGGATAAACTAATTATCTTTAGAAAATAACTAAAAAAAGTAGTAAGAAAGTCAGATAATGCAATAAATATATCTCACACTTCTGTATGGAACTTATCTGTAAAAAATACACTTCAAAGGTTAATTCAAGAGAAAAGAATCGGGTACTAAAAGATTTACTTACATTAAAATTAAAAAAAATTTGACCATGAAAGTCAAAATATTTTTATGCAAGGCAAATTAAATTTTAAAACATTATATACAACAACACTATACTTTGTTTTTATTTAGATTGAAAAACACTTTTACACATTTTTCTGAGTTTTTAATGATTCTTCTAGAACTTACTTTATAGAAAAATATTTTCAATATTCAAATTAAATAATAAATAAATTAAACACTTTTAAGCAAATAAATTTTTCAATTCTTCAATTTTTTTTTTTTTAATAGTTTGCTCCTTTTAAGAAATAGTTTTTTTTTAATATTAGTTTAATTTCATACTTTAAATGGTGGATTTAAATTTTTTGAAATTTTAAAATGAAGTGAAAGGAAATTAATTTACCAGTAAAAGCTAAGCAAAAAATGAATATAAGCACATAGCTATCATAACTATCAATTCTAATTATGCAAGTTTGATTATTGCGACATCTTTTGATTACTCCAGTACAACATGCAAAAAATTTAGCTTTCATTTAAATAATTATAAAAATGAGAAGACATAGGGAGAATCAAATTTTCTTCAATTAAACTATCAATACTGCAAAACCTTTATAGGAGCAACCAAGGGTTTAAGAGTAGTATATTAAAAAGATACCATTTGGGATTAAGATTTATTACAGGAGAGAGATTTTTGCATTATCTATTGTTTCATTTATTTTGCATATAAAGAACATTTCAGATGCATTTTATTGATGATATAATTTTAAACGGAAAAAAAAAAAAAAAAAAAACTGAATTACTTAAAATTTTTTAACTAATAATTAACACTTATTAATAATAATATAAGAACACAATTTTTAAAACTTCTTTAAGAGATCTTATTGAAATTTATAGATTTGCACATTATTCCATCTTTTTAATATTCTTTCAAAATGCAATTAAATTAGGAAAAGCTAAGTTTTTAACAATTTGAAAATTTATTATTTAAACACAAATGCATATTTCTCTCCATTTAAATATATTCGATACAATACACTGCTAAGATGTCATCAAAAATTTATTTGCAATTATGTGATAAATATTTATAGTGTACAATTTATGTCTATTACACCATTAAAATGCATCAATATTTTCACAAATGCGACTTATGAAGTTGTACTCAAACCAATATATCATTTACAATATTTGAGTTGATGCACTCTGGAAAAAAAAATCTTATTTTAAATCTCTTTATAAATAAATAAATATATATATCTGAATAAATACATTAAGGAAATTCTCAAATTCTAGAATTTTGATTATGTTTATTTGATTAAAAAATAATTGATTACATTTAAGCAAAAAACTATAAAGAGCAAAAAGTTCTTCAATCTAGGTTAATTATATTTTTTTAAAAAAATTTATATTAGAAATGATCAAATATTTAAGAAATAAATAACTATTTAAGCATTATTCATTACCATCAAGTAACCAGCTACATTTTGATAATGAATCAAGTTGTTCTAAAATAAGATTTGTGACTAGTTCATCTGGTACAAGTTGCCCACTTTCAATGAATTTTTTTGCCTCTTTGCCTTTGTCTAAAAGAAGAAAAAAATTAATGTTAGTCAATACCCACTCCAGCAATCATAGGACATGTAAAAATCCACACAAATAATTTTCATAATGTTCATCTATCAACTTACCATTGATACAAAAAGAAAATTATGTAAATTTCTTAAGTGCAAGATCAAACATTTACAAAACAAATTGTGGATTTATTCATTTGGTATATTCATTTGTATTTCTTGAATAAATATACAATACATAAAAGTAAGTGAATATACAATGCATAAAAGTAAGTGAAGAAGTTATTATAACACATCAATCAATAACTCCCGAGACTAACCCAGAGATGGCGCTCGTAGTAAACCAGTAACCAGGTCTTTCTAGAGTACTAACCTTTGCTTGAAACGTGTCAAAATTTTAAGTCGATCGGACCAGAAACAGCTGAGTTATCGAGGTTGGAGTAAAGTCGTTTTGTAGTTTGTTTAAAAAATGGAAAAAACCGAGTTTCGTGTTCTGATAAAACATTGTATTTTAATGGGTAAAAACACCGTGCAAGCGAAACAATGGATTGAAAAATGTTACCCGGACTCTTGTCCATCAAAAGCAACGATTTGTCGGTGGTTTGCCGAGTTTAAACGTGGTCGTACCGACACAAATGACGCGGAACGCTCGGGTAGACCTGTGGAAGCCGTTACACCGGAAAATGTGAGTGAAGTGACAAAAATTATAATGAAAGATCGTAAAGTGAAGCTCCGTGAGATTGCTGAGATGACACAGATATCATATGGAAGTGTATTTACTGAAAAAGGTTTTTTGAAGTGAAGTGAAAAAGGTTTTTTCCAAGTGAGTGCCGCGATTGCTTTCGATGGAACAAAAACAGCAACGAGTCGATGATTCAGAAAGCTGTTTATCGCTATTTACTCGCAACAAAAGATTTCTTGCGAAAAAAAAAAAAGGAGAAAAAAAAAAAAAATGGGGGGGGGGGATTTGGAAAAGCGTTGGAACGATTGTATCACCCTAAAAGGTGATTAACAAAAGGTGTTATGTTGATGAATAAAAAAAAATTTTGCAAAAAAAATGTTGTTTTCAATGTTAGTCTCGGGAGTTATTGATTGATGTGTTATGTATTATTTAAAAGAAAAGGAACTCCATATATCACTTGCTTCAGTATACAATTTTTTACAGATTTGCCACAGTTAATGACTAAATCAAAATGCAGACAAATATAAAAAAACAGTCATTAGTTAAATTTCATAATACAACTTCAATTCTTCTACATAAAAAATACATTTAATACTTAAATTCACCATAGTAATAATTCAAAATCAGAGAATTGAAATTTTTAAAGAAATCTTTCACATATATATAGTGTGAAATAAAAAAAAAAAAAAAAAAAAAAATTAAAAAATTTAAAAAAAAAAAAAAAAAAATTTTAAATTTTTAAAAAAATTTTCACAAATATATATTTTTAAAAAAAAAAAAAAAAAAAAAAAAAGAGTTCATAATTTAGAGCTATAACAATAAAATTGTTCAATATTTTACGTATGAAGAGTTGATGTATAGTAGGCCAGAGTTGAAAATTGTCCAGAATCGAAAATTTTAACATAAGGTACTTGTCAGGAAAAACTGTAATTTCTAAACTGTTACACAGTTTTTATCATCTGACAAAATCTATGTGAAAATACTCTGCATTTCAAAATATAAACAAATCACGAGTATTACTTCACTTCAAATCAATGAGATGATGCCATATATCATGTGTGTTAAAATTGTAAGAATTTCTTTTATGCAATGCATTTATGATGTTATAAGTAAATGATGTGTTAACAGTTCTATTAACTGACTAACAGTCAGTATTATGCAAATTATTTTAAGTATATATATGCAGTAAGATATAAGCATTTCCCTTTGGAATTTTATTTTTCGGATTGACATTATCAGTCATGTAAATAAAATATCAGTTTTAATTTATTACGCCTCTTTGTTCATATATCTTCTAATGATTGTGAACTCTGTAAATGTACATTAAGAATTTGAATTAGATGTTATGACTACTAAAATTCTACAAGTATAAAAAGATCATTACAGTATTTTTATTTTTAGAATTTATTAATGACTACTGAAATAACTTTAATGAGCTACAATCAATTACATTGTTATTTTATTTAGCCATAGCAGTTTTTTTAATAGTTACACTTCTTTTGCATGCTATTATGATGTGAAATGGATTTCACTTTCAATCACAGAATAAACTGATCTGTTGCTATTTAAAAATCCTTTTGAAATATATTAGGGCTATCCAAATGAAAAATGGACACATGTGATAGCACCATACACCAGTGATAGCAGAACAAACATTCATAGTTACAAGAGAGTATTCGAATAGTGTATCGTAGTTTGTGTATATCTGATTAATCTGTTTGTGCAAGAACATTTAAAGTGAATGTTAATTTGGACTAAAAATAGACACGTCAAAAACATAACAGCACATAATAGTACATTCTTTTAGTGACAGAAGGTAATCATAATGCAGACATCAGCAGTGAACTAACAGCAGTAAAACTAATGATATAAAAATTTTCATGAAGAGCAAACATCAATATCATATCCACCAAGACCAAGGTAAGCAAATGCTGTCATTGGCATAAATCCATTATTGCTGTTAATGAAATAATTGGAGATAATTGAAGGTTTATGACTTGTAATATCTGTTCAGCACTGTGTTTGAGTCAAGGAAATGTGCAATGAATCATCCACCAACACCTGCAGTTCTGTAAAGTCTGTATACAATGGATACCACAATTTCTAATCCCTTCTCTAAAGATGCAATGAATAGGCTTCAATCTGTAGCATTTGATTGGATTTAATGAAGATCATACGCTTGTGAAGTGCAAAGGCGTGGGCAATGAGTCGTGGTGTCACAGCAACAATCTTGAATCAAAGAGAATGAGTATGCAGTGGTGGGTGAGTGAGTGAATGTGAAATTTATTGGCGCAAGAGCCAGATATGGCCATGCTGCACCAAACAAGATTTAACTGTGGTCTAGAAGTGAAGAAATTGATGAAAAAACAAAAATTGGTTGACAAGAAGGAGGGTTGAAAATAGAGAAGGATCCCTAGGGTATCCTGGGAATGGGTCACCCGTGTTTACCAAAGACAGTAAATCCCATGGGAAAGAAAAAGATCACTCAGGAACCTCAGGGTCAAGATGCCCATACTTACCTAAAGAAAGCAAGTCCCTGAGGTCCCCTGATATAATCCAAAGGGGCAGAGTGCCTGGCTATACCCCCAGACGCTGGGTACCCATTTCAGTCACCTCTTACAACATGCATGAGCTACAATGGGACTATTCTGTCATTCCCGGTCACCACATGGGTCCGAGGATGCAGAGGAAACACACAACTCCTTCTCAAAAAAAAAAAAAAAAAAAAAAAAAGAATCAAAAACAATGCTGGCTATAAGAAAAATGATGTAACAGCTTTCAATGGTAACTGTGGACCACTTTTGCAGAATTGATGATGTCTCTTTTCCTGCCACAAAGAGGCATCATCAATTCTGCACAATACCTCACAAAACTTCACAAAGCAAAAACAAATGGCCTTCACTCACAGCAAAGTGAATCTTCATGTTAATGCCTGACCACATGTCTCTTGTGAAATCCAGATGATCAAACACAAATTCTGTTGGGAATTGTTGGAATACCCAGTTTACAATCAAGATTTGTCACCATGTGACTAGTACATTTTTAAATCACTTAAAAAATTCTTAGCGAGGGAAATGTTTTTATTCAGAGAATGAAGTGAAGGAAGCAGAGCAGAACTTCTTCAAACAACAATATCAACCATTCTATACCAAGATAATTGATCTGCTGCCAAAATGATGGGACCAGCATTTCAACAATTATGGTGATTTCTTTTAAATTTCCAATAAAGAATTACCTTTTTTCAACTTGTTCACTTTCCATTTAGATAATCCTTATAATTTGATGTACATTTTCACAACTGAATATTAGTCAGAATTCATGTAATACAAACTAAGAAAATATAAAGCCTTTATATTTCAATTTGTTAAATTAATACATGACAAAATATATTCTAAAATTTAAGGATAAAGAAAACACATTTAGCAACAATATATATTATGGCTTATATTATTTTCATACATGCAAAGAGCAAGAGTAATAACAAGAGTAAGTGCACCATGATGCAAGGGGGAAAGAAATTTATGTTCTTCATTTTATTATAATAGTATATACAAACTATTGAAAAATACAAGTTTACATACCAAAAAGCAAAATCACACATATTAATTTAAGATAAATTTTAAATTTTTATTGAAATTTTACTAACCTCAAATGTTTATGTAATTTGACAAAACAAAGTACTTGAAATATAAAATCGCAAAAGGTTTATACAGGGTTATTCATAATTTCCTCCCTGGTTTCAAAGTACTTGAGTAAAAAAAACTAAAACAAATACCGCAAAAAAAAAAAACATTTGAAATAACCAGAACCAATTCAAGTTTTATTCACATACCTTACAGTGTTCTATGTGTGAAACCTTAGTCACACAGCATACATCAATGCGATAGTCCCCCCCAGTTCCTTCCCCACTTTACTCAACACAATACTATCAATGTTAGATTGACAGCATGTGTTATCCTCTCATGCAGTTCAGCTATATCACACAGCAAAGGGAGATATGAAAACTTGGTCTTTACATACCCTCACAAGAAAAAGTTGCATGGTGTCAAACCTGGTATGCATGGGAGGCTATCACAAAAGAGATATGTCCTCTTCAGAAGCTCGCCCAATTAAACAATGAGGTAAATGCATGTTAAAATACTTGCGCACTGCACATAGAAAATGGGGAGGAGTTCCATCTTGTTGAAAAAATAAAGATGTCATCCTCATGTTCCTCTAATTGTGACATTAACCACAATTGTAGCAAATACAGGTATGCTACATTGGTAATGACATTCTCTGTAAAAAAAAATGGCCTGTAGACATGAGAGGAGGAAATAGTGCAAAACTCCTTAACTTTTGGGGAATCATGATAGTGTTCTACAACACAATGAGGATTTTCAGTGCCCCAAATGCATAAGTTGTGGCAGTTTACCTTGCCAGGCAAGTGAAAGGTGGATGTGTCCCAAAAAACCAATTTTCATATTGCGTTTCATGTTCTTGGACATTGATGCAAAACTTCATATGAGAAATGAAATCTGACGAAGTCAACACTTGCAACAACTGCAATCTGTATGGTTTCATACTCAGATTTTAGCGAACACTTTGCCACACTGTTGGTTGCGAAAACCCCTATTTGTGACTTGTGCAAACTGTTGATTTCGTTGGACTCCTCAAAAAAGTTTTCCCTACATCAGTTATGGCTTACACATATGGACTGGTCACCACTTCATTGTTTATTGCACAAATGTCCTGTTCATTCAAACTTCTTGTCCACATACGAATTGTCTTGTTAGTTGGTCCCTATGTTTGATATTTCATTCAAAATGCCTGCAGAACCAACAACACTGATTCCGATTTGGAAAATTAGGATACACAAAAGGCTTTTGGTTCGCCTGTAAATGCCATTTTCATTTACTAACTACCTTCAATGATATGTTATACTGACATATACTGGTAACTGCTGATAATGAAACTTGGAATTGTTTCTATACAATACTCCTTCATTTTAGTTTTTTTTTTTATTACAGCACTTCAAAAACTGGAAGGGAATTATAAATAACCCTGTATATTAGAAAACATTTGTATTATTTTCTGAAGTAGTAAAATCAATGTTCAATCTGATTTGAAAAAGGGAAAAAAATCGAAAAAGTGAAATGTAGAATATTAGCACAAGAATGTTGAAAAATAAAATAAAAAAAAAAATCACTTGAAGAACAGAGAATAGTACAAATGAACTAATAACAGTGAATTAAGAGCAACTATGAGAAAAAATTAAAAAAAAAAAAAATTCTATACAGAGAACACACTAAGATGAGTAGTGAGCTGTTTGAAAATTTGTTTCCCATAATGAAAGTGAGTGGTAGAGTTAACTAAAAAGCAAATTCTGATGTGATGCTATAAAAGTGAATGCAGAAAAGAGATAAGAAATGAACAAATTTCTGTGGGAAGATGTAATAAGATGTTTTGAAAATAAAACAGTTATTTTAAACTCTATTTCTGTATGCAAGTCCATTAGAGACTTATATTATTTCACAACACAATCTTATATAAAATCAAATTTTATAATTTGTAATCTACTAATTATGCCACTATCTTTGAAGTACTTATTGAACTAAAGAGTATTTTTTAAAAGAAAAAAAAAAGGAATTATGACAAGAAAAGTAAGAAGTAGTTATTTAATAAGCAATACATATTAAAGTTTCATATTACAAACATAGGCAATTTTAATTTATATACAAAGTAACAATCTCATTGCTATTTACTTTGGCACGAAAATAAAATTAAGTTTTCAGAACAGAGAAAATGTTATTAATTTTAAATATACTATCAAATCTAACAAAATTATTTATACAAATTATAAAAATAAAAGAAAAAATATGTATATACGAAGGATAAGCTTATTTAGCAAAATTGTAAGTTGAAGAGAGAGTGACTCAATATAAGAATTGATTTATGTAATTTGATTATTGAAGTCAATATAGTAAAAAACTGCCAAAATACTTCACCACTAGTTTTATGGTATGATTGATGTTGTAATAAAATTTACGTTACAATAAATCGAACTTCTTAATCATGATGAATGAAAGTAATGAATTTGTCCAATGCAAAAGTGGATATAGGATTATACACATAAGAAATTAGCATAATCTTTTTTACAGAAGAACAAATACTTCAGTAAAAATAGATGGAATTACTGGATCTTTTATCTGAAGTAAAAAAAAAAAAAAAATCATGGAACCTGATTCCCATAAAAAAATCTGAAATATTGCAGTTAATGAGATTAAGATAATTTTTTGACACATCTTTTCATAGCTAGAAGCTAAAAAAATAAGATGCAGAACAAATTTTCCGAGAGAGAGAGAGGAAGACTGATGCTTTTTTAACTTGACTTTTACCTTCTAGGACGGTTATGTTGGATGATCAACCCAGCATATCATTTGAATTTATAAACCTTACAATAATTATCAGTTAAATGATGTACTCAAAAGGCACAAAGAGGGTTGTTCTATCACAGAAAAGGTTACTGGGTAGAAACCTGGTAAAATCTGACTACAATAAATATAAAAGTATGGCTACCAAATTTTTTTCTACCAATTCTCACAGTTAGAACATTATATTTCAAATCTGTGTCTATATGAAGAGATAATTTAGCAGTCCACTTATAAAAAAAATATGCAATGACATTAGTATTTTGAATATTAACAAGAAATTAAATGATTTCAAAAATCAACTTGTTCAATTATATTTTTTTTAACAATAGTTTCTTATGAATCAACAATTGATACTCGCAATAATCAATTCAGCATGTCAAAAAGAAATTCTTTGATATTAATTTTAATCAACCAAAATTCTAATATTCAAAACAATTTTTTTAAAGGAAAAAAATTACAAAATTAAGCTCTACTATATGAAATTAAAACAATAAATATATTTTAACTAAATGGATTTATTTCTTTGAATTTCTCTCTCTGGTTTACAATTACTGATTCAACATAGCTATGAAACAACTCAGTTTTTGAATGTAGAGTTAGGAAAGAGAAGTCTAGACATTCTTACATAATTCTCAAATACTTCTAAGATTTAAAAACTAATTGAGCTATTACTTTTCTTTTTCATGTTTTTCATTGTGTAATCTACTTAACAGTGAGCTTCCAATGCCAATTTGCAAAGTTTGAAATTCTTTTAATATCTCCAATAAAGTTTGAAATGATTTCATAGCATTTAAAAAATCAAAATGTGATATAATTTGACAGTTCCAGAAGAAATAGTTATTTGTCCAACCTTTTCTTGAAATTTACACCTTGCAACGGATTTGAGGTATACACAAACTTCTGATTATGGAAAATAGAATTGAATCCAACACCAAAGAAAATAGCTGATTGCTTAAAAAAAATTTCTAGAAGTTTGTATGAAATAAAAATTTCAGTTCTTTATCCAGATATTATGAGCAAGATGAAATGAAAGGTCTACCACATAAAGGTTCTTAGAGGAATCTGTAATCAAACACAGCTTACAGTGCAATATATATTTGAAGAATATAAGCACAAAATTATTTTAAAAATATATTACAAATAATAAAGGAAAAAGAAATGTCTGACATCAAAATATTTTGCTCTACCATGCTAAATCTACAAACCATTTGCAACATAATATATACCTAGATTTTATAGTTATATTGAAGTTTTTCATGAAAAAACAAATCAATGTAATTATTAATCATAATTAATTTACATTTTTATCACAAATAAATAGGTTACTTTATACATGACATGTGATCAGTAAATGAGTGATGCTAAACATACTAGAATCTTCCTTAAATGAACAGGGTAATTTGTACAAATATTCTGAAGTTGTATACTCCTGGAGAAAAAAAAAATGCCTGCAAAAGATTTTAGCAATAGAAGAGAAAGGTAGAGATAATTTTAGATAATCACTTACTAAAGAAGTGTCTAAAAAATTTGTAATATTATCTTCCCATACATTAAATTTATCCGGGCACCTGATAATCAACAGCAATTAAACAAGAAAAGAAATAAACAAGAAATAACAAGGGTAAATGAAAAGATTATTAATTTTATTACCATTTCTCCCTCAAAATATAAAATTTAAAACATTAATATTTATTAAATTTTTTGAACTAAAATAAATGAAAGAAGAAACATAAAACTTGTAAAGAATAGGCAATTTTGTAGCAAATTTCTAACTTGTAAGACCATTTATTTACATACTATTTCACTACCCTGTTTCTGCATTATATCATTATCATGATAGTATGTTTTTGATGCGTTAACATAAACATCACTTTGAAAATAAAGATATATTTTTAATTTTTGCAAAATATAAAGATAATATTCATCCATATTTTTAAAGTAAATGTTTTGAGTGTTTGCCAAGTTTTTAGTCAACTTAGCAAACACAAATAATTCGCAATAATATATTTAAATTATTTAAATAAAAATAAACAATTACCTGTATTCCTTTCTATGTGACTTCGTAAAAGATCTCCACTAGCCAAATACGACAAGTTAAAATTCTTCACAATGCGAGATGAAATTGTTCCCTTGCCGGAGCCAGGTGGCCCCATTATCACAAAGCGAAGAAAGTTCGCCATTTTTAAGCAATAATACTAAGACGATAAAATATATTGACTGCCTATTATCATGAGGAAACATATAGTACAAAGAGAAAAGGGAATAACATCCGGCAAACTCATAACACACGTCATTTTCACATGTTTCTTCGTTGCTATAGCAATTGAATTTATCAAAAGAGCGCAAAAATGGGTTGCCAGACAGGAAATAGTTTTGTTATTAAACTTTTTTCCGCGTTTGATAGATTGAATGTTCCTTTATCGTAGTTAAAATGCAGAGCAAATTATAAATGTTATACTAAGAGGTTGATCCTCTACCAAAAAAATGAATAATATCTGATAAATATGGTTTAATTTAACTGACATCCCTTAGTTTGGTTACGTTTTATTAACATCGCACTAGGAGCAACATGAGGGCTATTGACGACGGACTTCGTAATTTTGAACCTCGGTCAAGTTACATGGACAAAACCTGAGCTGGCACCCCCTCTCCTGATTTCTCCACCACACCGATGGGAGGACTTTGGGTCCCAACAGATTTTTACGTGCATCAGCCTTGGCTACACGGCTGGTCTTCTGTGACATCATGGCCTAACCTGGGACTCGACGAAAATCGCCAGACCGATGCCTTATCCACTAGGCTACCGCATCCATCTGATATCACTTAGAACGCTCAATTAAGATACGAATAATACTGAACAAGATCCTTTTTCGCTAAAGAAACTATAAAGATATATCATCTGTCTTTTGGAAAGATACCACAATTACATGGGGATTCTTTACTTAGCAGGGATGATGGTTTTCTTTTTCTTTTTTTGAAGCGTGATATGTAAAAATTTTCTTTGATAACAAGTGTCTTTAAAATTTCCGATCAATTTTCAAAGCAAAGTATTTAGCGAAATTTATCCAAAATGTAAAATCTAATTTCATATTTATGATGCCAGAATTAAACTTACCAATATCAACTCTTTTTGAAGCATTAACAGACATTTACAGGTTTTAGGAACGAATAAGAACGTGTAATGCTCACTTTTTTGAGTGGCAATGATACAATGGTTGCTGATAAATTATTCTAGCCTCTTTTTGAAGATAGCCAAGTTAACCTTACGGCTTCATATTGAGCCAACCTAAATTACATTCATAAGAGGTTTCGTGCAGTTAGGTTGTATTCGTATGTGGTTGCTAATTTTGATAATGAGGTTTTTTTTTAAATTATAATGTTGTATTATTTTTTTTTTTACTGTTTTTTTTTTTTGTTTTTTTTTTGTTTGATTTAATGTAAGTTTTAATTTTCTGCTTTTTAGATTTCCAGATTTTTTAACGTATTTGCTGGATTATTTTTTATCCCCAGGGAGCAAAATTGACGAACGAAATGGACAAATTTCAAAAATATAAGGCAAGTGAATCTTTAGTGTTATACTTGTCGCAATCATCAAAAATCAAGAATAAAAGTTTTAAAAATTATGTAGCTGAAAGCAATATCTATTTTAACGAGAAGGAAGATTTTGATCGTGATAACGTACATGAAATTTTGAATAAATTCAACTTTGCCTTATCTTTGTCCACATCATGAGTGTAATTGTATTGTAAATTTAGGTACCTAACACAGGCGTTAACACATGGAAAAGAAGTTCATGAAATAGATATGTCAACTAGGGAATTAAGATTTCAATTAAGTTCAGTTATGATTAGAAAATGAGAGAGCAAGAACTTTTTCTTCTTTAAAAAAAAACTTATTGGTGATAAAACAAGCGAAACAAACGCTTATACATATTACAGTTGTCAGTGTTTTAAATCCGTAATATCAAAGCCATATAATAGCAAAACTAGTCGAAGATATGTCAAAGGCTTAATACCACCAACTGAATGTCCTGCTCGAGTTATTGTTTGTGAGATAGATGAAAAGATCACTGTTAAGTATTTTTCAAAGCATAATCATGAATTAAGGGAACAAAACATAAAATGTCAACCAATTAAAAAGATTTTTCTGAATTTTTTTAAAACTAACCTTTGAATGGGTATAGAGAAATCTAAAGTACTGGAATATGCTCATGGTAACAGAGAAATGAGGAATGATCAAGATAAATGTCTTGTTAAGGCATCCTTATTGACAAACAATAAACCTAACGTATTACGTGAATTCTTTGAAATTACTTTCACTGCCCCATAAAAAAGATGCCGTTTGGGTCGATATTATTATTAATAAATTGCAAAATGTAATCTATAATTGTGTTCCTTTATACAAATCTCAAAGACAAGATATGGTTTCAGGTTCTACAAGCTTAAAAAAGTTGCCAAATAATTCATTAGCAATTGGCTTACAAACAGGTGAAAAAAATGAATTATGTTAAAAAGCTGTAATAAAATATTATGCATTGATTCAACTTACAAAATCAATGAGTACGATTTCTATTTAATGAATTTAATCATACCTGATAAATATGGAATAGGTTGTCCAATTGCACATTATATCACAAATAAATTAGGTATGGAAACTATGGATTGTTTATTTGACGGTATAAAAGAAAGAGTCTCCAACTTAAATTTTAACTGCATTATAACTGATGGTGATAAAACAACAGGTCTCTCTTTTAAACAAGTGTTTGGAGATGAGGTTAAACACCTGCTTTGCAAATAGCATCTGCATCGGGCTTGGAAAAAACAGTTAACTTATCTTGTTTCTAGTTTGGAAATCAGGAATAAAATTTAAGCTTCTTTGGCAGTTCTTTTAGAGGAAAAAAATTCAACAAAATTTTAAAATAATATGAATAATTTTAAAGTTGCATTTTCTGACAAGGAATCTGCTATTATTGAATATTTTGATGATAATTATTATGGTATTGCGGAATTATGGAGTATGTCATATTGACAATTTCCGCATGTATATACAGATATGAATATGTATTGCAAGTCGTTTCATATTAAATTAAAAACTGACTTAATTGTTGATTAGATAATCCAATTGATACTTTATTAAAAATAGAAAATAATACATACTTAGTACATCAATACAGAATAATAGTTTTCATACATCCAAGTGTTTATCTTGCAACATATAAAAGGCACAATACTGGATTAGAAATTCCTGTTGGAGATGTTTATGTGAAGGCGATATATTCATGATTAGTATAATCGCAAACTAATGGAGATATATTTTCTGAAGTTAAAAAGATTGTGGAAGTTGTTCAGACCATAATAAAAACTACTGTAGGTGTATAAAAGAGTAATGTTTATGTGTGCATTTGTATGGTTGTGTATGCTTGGATAATCACCTACTGTATAAACATATTCAAAAAGTTCACTCATTTTGTGTTCGAACACTTCCCTTTTTTGATGGTGTTTTTAATAATGGAATTGTTGAAGGTAGAGAATATGACCTTGATTCAGTTCCATCCATGACTTGTGTAGAAAATTGCATTGATTCTGAAATTAAAGAAACATTCCAAGAAGAGAGATGCATGAAAGAAACAGGAAAATGAAACTAGAAAATACTAATGAAACTAATATTTTACTTGCCAAATTAAGTTGTTTATTGAAAAATAAATTTGTCAAAGGTACTCTGTTATCTTATTTTAATAGAAATTTAAAAACTGATGTTTCAATACGTGAATCAGTCGCAGAAAGAAACGGGAAAATGAAACTAGAAAATAATTTTATTACCTCTCAATCAGCATTTAAACTAGCAGTATACAATTAAAGGTACCAATAAAGTTAAAAAATTGGAGAGGTATTTAAAATTAGAGCAATTAATATTATGTAATGCAAAAAGCTTGTTTAGGAAACCAACTAGATCTTTTACACTCCAAATTAGTTATGTATCTAATTATAGTCAAGTAGTTTTACATATTAAGGACATTAAACAACATTTCTATGAGGTGAAATTGTTAGATAGTTATATATCTGATGATGAAGTAAGTATGTTTAAAAAAAAAATAAAACAAATTTTCTTAAAGGAGGACTGTAGGATAAAGTATAATTGATACATTCAATTTAAAAATCATACGAAGTAGAAATTCCATTATATCAAGATGTCATGGCGTGCAAATTCTGGAAATTGGAGGTAAACTTGGAAACCTCTTTAATTTTAACCAACTTAGGAATGCAGAATTCATTTTCATTCCTATTAATGTGTCTTGTCATTGGGTTTTATTAGTGGCTATGTTAAATATCAGGAAATTATATTTTTATGGTCCTTTAGGTTTTGGAAATGAAGGTAGGTATACTAAATTAATAGATATATGCAGAATGTTAAATACTTCATTATGTGAAGAACAAGATAGGCATATTTCATATCCTATTCATGTGAAACAAACTGATAGCATGAATTATGGTGTTTTTATATCATACTTTACAAATAAGGTATTAAACAGAGAAAACAATAATTTTGATATAAATGAATTTAGAAGGTACATATTTGATTCTATTGCAGATAAGTGTTAAAATAATATCGAGTATATTTTATCAGATGATATCAATGTTTGGTAACAGAGCAAGTAGAATTATATCATGGGTGTCTAAACTATGACTATTTGAGGGCCACAATGCAACAGAAAAAAATTTACTGGGCCACACATACAATATTTTTTCAACAAATAGAAATAAAAATTAACTCTATGTAGTTTTATTAAAATAAATTAACTTCTTTTTACAACAATTTTTTTAAATTCGTAAAAGTTTCGTTTCATTTAGTTTGGATTTCATAAAGATGGAAAAAATTCAAATTAATGAGATGGATGAATTTGCTTTTGTTGAACAAGCAAATTGATATCGAGTTCAATAGACGAGGTTGCAATTCTTAATGCATTTTCATGATGTTTGTCAGTGATCTTTGTACTATTTTTGTTTTTTGTATGCTTCATTCTTGAAAATAATTTTTCAACAAATGTAGCCAAAAGCTGCAGACATTAATAAAGCATGGTTGTGGAAATTAGGATGTTTATTGTGGGGTAGGTAACCTTTATAAAACTCCAGTAGAGAAACATTCCCAAATTTTTCTTTCAGTTGAATGTCCCTTTGCAGTTCAATGCATTACATTTGAAGATTTGAAAGTAATTTATTTATTTCTAGAGAAAATGGGGCAGGCCTCTTTTTCTGTGAAGGGCTCTGTCCAAAAGGATTAGGAAATCAAAATACAATGCAATATAATGCATACAAATGTACAAATATTGTAGTTCTTCAAAAAATTCGACATCGAGGGGATACACACATAATTCGAAACATAAATTCGCATGGTATACTGAGATGTTTTTATTTAATTTTTTATTTCAAAATAAATGTCAACGAATCGATTATATTTGAAAAATGTTGCAAACATATATTTTTTTAATAAAAATGTGTTAATTTAAATATTTTCATAATTTGAGTTTAGGCCGCATTTTAAAGGCTTTTGGGCCGTATGCGGTCCGTGGGCTACACTTTAGACAAGCATGAATTATATATACTTGGTAAATTTATTTATTTATGTAGCTTTTTAATTATTTAAAATACTATATAAAATGAACATTATAATTCTTCTGTTTCATTTGTATACAATTAAAAAGTTGTTATTTTGTGTAGTAAAAATAATTGTATGAGTTTTAAAGTGAAAAGGAATAATATATCTACTGGGGAACCTACCTTTCTTGTTGGAGAAACGGTGCATTCATACACTATACTTCCTGGGTGACGTTGAAAGTGGTGGAGATCAACCAAGTTTTCATATGATGTATTACTTTAGGGAAATGGTTTTAATAGCTCTTATTTTCCCGGCAATTATCTATTTTATTATATGTCAAACAATCTAGTACTGGAGACACTCTTGCATATCGGGAATTTTTAATACGATGAGAATGCTAGATGGGATTTCTATCTGTGGTGACATTATCTGTATTATAATTGCATCACAGTTGTGAAAGACTTTCTGAAGCATTAAAATTTATAAAAAAGTAGTAGGCAAGTTATATTTATGTGAAAAATATTATGTAACGGATCCCTCTCTATACAATATGAAATGTAATTATTATAGTTGTATATTAAATATTATTACAGAAACGATATATATGTATATGTTAGGTAAATGGTGAAATCAGGAATACCAAGTAATAATTTATTTTTCTTGAGGAGAAAAATAACAGATTTAAAAGAAATATGAGTAGTAGTTTTCTTAATTACATCATATGCAGTGTTGCTTTTATTTGATATAATAAAAGAAGAAAGCAGAAAAGGCGATACAATTTTATTTTAATTCATTCATGCGCATATGCTCCCTCAATATATTAAATAGTTGATTGTTTATGGTAACTGAAATATGTATCACAATAACTTCTGATATCTTTAACTTATTAAACAGTTACTGATTGCTAATTTTTGAGAATCCATAGTATAGATAAATCATATATTTTACTTCTTTTGCTGTTTTGAACATAAAATGGGGCTGATACACGTTAAATTTATAGAAGCTGCAAGTCTCCCCCTTCTTCACGGAGGAAGTGTCAGACAAGTGTTGTCCATATTACTTAACATAGGCTCAAAATTACGAGGTCGTCAATACCTTCATGTTGCTTCTGAGTACGATGCTAATGAATAATCATTAAATCAATTAGTAGTGCACGAAGAGGGAAAAACTGAAATTACCATTTCATTTAAGCTATTTCTATTTGAGTGGAAGAACAACAACAACAACAAAAATGCTTCAAGTTGCTTTCTCTTCCAATTTCTGAAAAATGACAAACATTAAATATCACATTAAGTAATAATTACAAATAAGCAAGTTGCTATTCGATTTTTAGAGCTGTTACAGAAACAATCAATAAACAATATCACTTTGCATGTTTAACAATTAACTGCACAAATCAATGTATTTTTTTCTTTATTAATAAATCCTTCAATTACAGAGAAAGCTCAAACATCAAAATTCTATTCAAGTTGTAACAATAATTAAATTCAGCTTACAATATTTTCAAAAAAAATTTATGGTTTGTTTCAAAAGAGTCACTTCACCAAACATTTAACTAAAAAAAAGTTTTTGGAGTAACGTTCTTAAATCAAAACGGCAAGCAAAACTTATACCTGTATTTATCCCGAACAAGCTCTACACGTTTTTGATAAATGATTAGAATGTCTTATGCAACGATAGCAATTACCGTATTTCATTGAAATATTTTTTTCTTTTTTTCCAAAGGCAATGAAAAAGCAAATCTACACTTCAAGGATTCATGTAATGAGTCATTATAAAATATGTATAGACAGCTTTTAGCTTTATTTTCATCGGATAATAAAGCAATTGCTGTAAAATCATTTTTATTTCGTTTGTTATTCTTAATTAAATGTTTTGGCGGAATGATAATAATGTGTAATCAGTAATTTGTTGTATACATCGCTTTATCGTTTGTAAGTTGGGATCGTTGCTGTACTTCAGAAACTAGTATATTTTAATTCGAATATATATATGGCGATTCTTTACTCCAAAAATGTTTTTATTTTTAGACTTACAAGTAAAAAATACGTCATAGAACAAAATAATATAAAAAATATTCATCATCAAATATATTTATTCTAAAAAAAAAATTATTTTTTACTAATTATTTCGTTAATTCAAATTGAAATGTTGATGTACATTTTCTGTGTCATTTAATCGAATTTTTTTGTAATAAAATTGATTACGATGTACAACATCAATAATTTTGAATTAATGTTTTTTTTCCCTAAATTTTGATGAGGACGTTCAGGAACAAGCAAAAACACTAAATAAATTCTTTTTATTTAGAAATGCATATTAATAATAATTTAGTGTAGTGTAATATAAATAATATCAAATATCATATCACACACAATCAGTTATTTCAAGTGTAATGTCGAGGAATTTAAGTATCGTCGAATTTTAAAATAAAATAGAAATAGAAAAAATGAAGAATATTTCAACATATTTTCTAACCTTTTTTCCCTAGAAACAAATAAATTATCTTCAAATGGAATGCATTCAACTGCAAAGGGACATTCAACTGAAAGAAAAATTTGGGAATGTTTCTTTACTGGAGTCTTATAAAGATTAACTACCCTGCGATAAATATTATATTTTTCACAATTATGCCTTATTAATGTCTTCAGCTCTTGGCAGTGCTTATATTTGTGAACAATTATTTCAAGAATGAAGTTTACAAAAATCAAAAATAGGACAAAGATCACTGACAAACATCTTGAAAATGCAGTAAGAATTGATACGTCTATTGAACCTGATATCGATTTGCTTGTTCACAAAAACAAATTCATCTATCTCATTAATTCGAATTTTTTCCATCTGTATGAAATCCAAACTAAATGAAATGAAACTTTTACAAATTTAAAATAAATACGTACTTATACATATCTAATTCAAATTTTAAAAAATTAGAATAAAAAGAAGTTATAATTTATTTTAATAAAACTACATAGAGTTAATTTTTATTTCAATGTGCTGAAAAAATATTGTACGTGCTGCCCAGCATTTTTTTTTTTTTTTCAATGTGGCCCAGAATTTTTTTTGCAATGTAGTCCTCAAATGGTCATAGTTTAGACACCTATGGACTCATATTCGTATAACAAACTATAAATTCAGTTTTCATTAATTTAAGTGTATATATATGCATATATATGTGTGTGTACAAAAACCTTTTTTAAAAAAAATTTTACACCCGTAAAAATAATGATCAAAATTTCTACGCAAATTTTTTTAAGTATGCTATTTTTACTAAATTCATTTTGAAGAGCAAAATATTCTCAACAAGTCAACCTTAGGAATGAAGAATTTATCATTTATGGTTTGTTTTCTCTCTCTCTCTCTATATATATATATAAAGCCTTAGTTTTGCTTCTAAGTGCGACGTTAACAAAACAAATCAATCAAATGTGTAAAAAAGGTGAAGATTTTGAGGAGAAATTGCTATTAATTTATCACTAACCAGTAATTCCAAACTAATTCCTAAAATTCTACGGTCTTAAAAATTGGAAAGAGAGTCGCTATGCAAAAATTAGATTTTACAACGAGCGCCAGCGAGTTGTTCGCTTCTGCTCAATTTAAATTTATGAGTTTAAATGATCAATTTGAGAAAAATTCAAAAAGATTACTTAAATTTAATTGGAAAAAATGCAGAAATG